>JAVHZZ010000001.1:497764548-497919548 GCA_036250195.1 Mixophyes australis
AAGACAGGAACAGCAACGAGTACCCAAAACTCCATTACCCAGAGTTATATGTGCTGAAAGGAGGGTACAAAGACTTCTTCCCCAGCTATCAGGTGAGTAGTAAGGAATTGGCTGTAACCAGTCAGCTGAGGAGAAGCAGAACATTTTATGTTTGTAATATTAATCATGTAATTCAAAGTATCACCCAATCGCCAATAATTTTCTGTTGTGATTAGTAGTTGACCCCGTACAGACTTCCTGTAGAAGACGGAGAGTAGATTTATATCATTAACAGCATTACCTGGGAAGAAGCCTTATAGCTGTGTACAATCATTAACACACATAACATGATGGCCAAAGATTCACTATAACCTGTGTCGTAAATACCTCGGGCATTATTTAAATTAGTTTTTGGTGTGGGCACAAGTTCTTGTGACCCTGAAATCATGTGATCATTCACAGCCAATGTACTGAGAGCTGGCAGCTTGATGATGTCACGGGATGTTTCTCGATGGCGCACTGAGCTCGTACGTAGGATGGATCTCACTCACCCTCTGTGTCCCTGCCAAGGAAACCACATTCTAATTATCAATGGTGCATTATACATGTCACAGACAGGGGGCACTGTGAATAACTATGATAAGTGAATAGAACGTTCGTCCCTTACATTGAGATATCTCTGTGGCCTGACCCCCGGACCTGTAGATCATCTAACCTCCGTCCTCCTTCTCTCTTCCAGTCACACTGTGAGCCCCAGTCCTACTGCCCCATGGATCACGAGGATTTCAAGGAGCACCTCAAGCTCTACCGCTCCAAGAGCCGAACGTGGGCCGGCGACAAGAGCAAGCGGGAGATGTACAACCGCCTGAAGAAGCTGCACTGATCATGGAGCCTCCTTTCTTCCTCTGTTCTTGGACTTGTTAAAGCAAAACAGGGCGGGTCCCTAAGTCTGCAAAAATAAAAGGTATAACCCATGCAGGGAGCGTACACTGAGCCACCCTGGGATTCTGGCCTTCCGCCCTCGAAGCCGGACTCTTACCAAGCCTTGCAGGAAGTGTCTATGTGTTGGCACCTTTGTATCTCAGCATTAGCCTCTGTAAGGAAGACCTACCTCCCCCAGGCCAGTGTCGATCTGCTGCAACGTTACATCCGGTGTCTGTATACTTGGAACTGTATATACCTGACCACCCTCTCTCCACCTCCCTGCCATGGACGGGTCCCTGCAGGGGACACTTGAAGATATAATCACCTCTTTCATTACCTGTTGGCTTAACTCCAAGGAAAAGAAGCGTTAGGATGGACTTGTACGTTGGAAAGATTTGTGTGTGTGTTGTCGTTTGTGTCTATTGTTGCACTTGCACTTTTATGAGTATTATTAGGCTGGCAGTGGCCTAAGCATTGCACGGTCCCGCTAGGAGGTCAACCAAGCAACACGCGCAGCTACCTTCCCCCTCCCCCCAGCCCGCAAGTCATGAGACCTCCCCCTAAATGTGTACTCTGCAAAATAGGGCCCAATGGTGTTATCCCAATTTATATTATTCAGAAATATTACTTGGATATTTTGTTCTTAAGCTTTTATCAATTTTTTTAGTTTGCTTTTAAAGCTTTGTTTATAGAATCTGGCAAAATGTGGTGTTGAGTTATGTATATACTTACATATCTCTAATGTATGGAATTGAACACAAGCTGTTTCTAACTATTTTAACTATAATCCTGAAAATAATCACCGTAATCTTATAATACCAGACAATGGTAGAAATATCACACACTATTCTTATGTTACATTGATGTGTTTGCATTCAGTATTTCTTGGTTGAGGTGGGACAATCATTGATGTGTATTAGTTTCCAGGCCGGAGATGGTGTCATATGCAAATTACATAGAAAGTAAACGGAATCAGACCCCAATACGAGTGTAAACGAGCTCGAGTAATATGATTAAAACCCTGTCTAAACAGTTCCCAATCTACAGATCAGAGAGTAGACCATATGTCGGACTTACCCTTGTATCTCGATCTCTTAAATATCGTGGAACCAAGGAGACCGTATTTATTGCACCTCTCAATAAGAATATAGGATTTTTGTTGTTCTTTTGCAAAACGGCAGCTAAACAAACTGTGAACCACAAAACAACTTTTATTTCAATTAACGGTGTTAAAGGAAAGTTACGACTTCCAGAAAGTCCCATACATTTCCTATACAGTTGCGTCACGCAGTAACAAAACGGAATCCGTGTAATGTTTATCTCAGGAGTATCTTAGAATGTGATTGGGTGCTTTAAATACGGCTGCCTGTGCGTCAAAACCAATATCATTTATATAAATATATATTTATACTTTTGATATAAAATAATTTAATTCTCAAAAACCGAAACAGTCTTCAGGAATTCAGAATACAAAAAAAAGCACTTCCGCCTATTTTTGCCAATTTCTGTAAATGAAATCATCATCTTACCCTGCGGTAACGACTTTTATACCCGGAAATTTTACTTCCATTTGTGTGTTTTATTTTTTTTTATTTTTTTTTTTGGAACAATGAGTTTGATGATTTGACGTTTTCTACATGACCCAGTTTTGTATTTTCTTATTGCTTAGAATTTGGAAGATATTCTGAGAACTGCCAATATTGTACTTTAGCAGCTATATCGGTAACACGCCGCATAGTTCGTGCTATAATTTATAGTAATCTTATTTATATTGTTTGCACAATTTTAAAGAAAGTCATTTTTTTTGTCTAAAGGAAACATGCTAAAAAAATGTAAATTCTTACAGCGATATTTAGATGGAAGTATATATTGGTATTACCCCCGTGGAAAATTTCATAAGGTACGGGACATTTGGGTAAAATATGTAATATTAATGCTTGCTTGAACTGCTTCCCTCCCCCATGCTTTGCCGTGCACATTACAGGTGTAAGATTCAGGGATAATAAAATCTACTTGTTCAATCTGTATCGTGTGATCTGTTCCTGTGATCCATTAACGTGATCTGCAGGATTCCGGATGGCGTCACGGGATCACAGATTATATTTCAGTTCCTGAGGAGGAGATTTGTTATCTGTACGCCCCGTCTCCTGGATCTCACCCGACTTGCTAATCTTGTACAAATACCCCTCTGTGCACTTCAATTAACAAAGTCAATATTTTTCACAAAGAAGATAGCAGCAGCTATAGAATGAGCGTAAACAGACACTTCATAGGATTGTCCGCTGACGGGAAAAATCTCAGATTGGTTATGTGGCTCGCTGGCATTCAGGATCTTCCCGGCTGTGGACACGTGGCTCTATCTCCGCATGTCGGTCTCTCCGCCAACCATGTCTGAGAACAGTTTAGATCCGAATCATAAAAGCGGATCAAGGTTGGAGCCGTAGATGTAGTTTATCGGGATCCTGGTGAGGACTCTGGCTCTGTCCCACATCGTAGACTGATGCGCAGCACGGTGGCCTAGTGGTTAGCACTTCTGCCTCACAGCACTGGGGTCATGAGTTCAATTCCCAACCATGGCCTTATCTGTGTGGAGTTGGTATGTTCTCCCTGTTTTTGCGTGGGTTTCCTCCGGGTGCTCCGGTTTCCTCCCACACTCCAAAAAACATACTGGTAGGTTAATTGGCTGCTATCAAAATTGACCCTAGTGTCTCTCTGTCTGTGTCTCTGTCTGTGTGTGTTAGGGAATTTAGACTGTAAGCTCCAATGGGGCAGGGACTGACGTGAGTGAGTTCTCTGTACAGCGCTGCGGAATCAGTGGCGCTATATAAATAAATGGTGATGATACGTACACTGAAATGTTTGGGATTGGATTGAAAGGTGGTTTAGGTTGAAGGACGATATGAGTCAGACGACAGAGATAGACGCACAGACGACATTACAGTAACTATAATGAAGTCACAGGAGGGAGAGGTTACCTTAGGGGTCCCCCGTGGATCTGTACTTGTACTAGTCACGTTTAATAACTTTATTAGTGACGTTACTACTGGTATTAAAGGGAAAGTGTGGCTTAGGGTAGATACAAAGTGGTGTAATATGGTGGACCCAACAGGGGCGGTGTTGCCCAAAATGTTGATGGTCAGGAGTGTGACCACTACAGTTTAATGCCAAAAATGCCAAATCATAATTCCAAGTGCTGAATACAGTATTACTGACACAACGGTGGCAGCAGGAGAGGGTGTTAGGAGTCCCTATGTCAGGTGATGTAAAGGTTGTGGAGAATGATGTAATTGTGCTGGGTACAGACATGAGGCGCTCCTAAATCTGACATCTGAGGAATTTAGGAATAGTAATCAGACCGGATGGACTGTGCTTCTCATCTGCTGCGTTATTCTGTGCGCAGCCATCTGCTGACTAAACGGCAGAATCTCTAAATGGGTCTTTATTGTCTACTTTATGGACATACAGGAGAAGAGAATGGTAGATACACTCTGCTAGAGAGTATCTAACAAATTGTTATATATAGGAAGAGTTGGAAAATAACCAATTAAGTTTATTTTAAACATAACATTGAAAGAACCCACAAAGATAGACTTATCCTGTAAACAATCAAGGACAGAGACTGTATTGGAGGGAAGTCCTAATATTGGGGGTGTCTCAGGTGTGTAGCGCTACATAATGTGCAGAAACATGTCCATGTGACCACGTACTGAAATATTACTGCCTCCTATCAGACAGCTCTAATGTCTGTCTGTACCTTTTACAAGTTATATGAAATATAAATGAAAGTGAAATGAAGGTAATGATGTGATTGTAGCTGTGGGTCTCACTAATCTGTCATGTATGTGCATAACATATAGGACATGTCCCATGCAGCAAGAGTGCCGTGTGTATAAATGTATGTGCAGAGGAGTTATATGTAGATGTATGTGATTGTATGTACCTAACATGTAGGAGAACACTGTGCCTGGCCTGTAGGCCGGTGCGGACTCATGAGAGGAGTTATATGTAGATGTGTGTGATTGTATGTACCTAACATGTAGGAGAACACTGTGCCTGGCCTGTAGACCGGTGCGGACTCGTGAATACATGACTGAGAGAGCTCAGTATGATGGACAAGATGTACTATGCAGAAATATTCCAGAATAGAAACTGTGAAACCACATCCTCTTTACAGAGACCCTGCGTTACACAACGGAAATGAGGACAGAACACTTCTCAGGACTAGGATTTCACCCTCTTCACTGATTTACTGGCCGGACTAATGGGGAAGAGCAGCAATCAGTAAGGTCACATTCATGGTCAGGCTCACTGGGCTTCTGCATAGAGGCTGCTAAGGGGAAGGGACGCCTCACCCACACTAAGAGAGTCCAGTCCTATAGAACCTGAGCCATGTGGCCCTCTGTATACTGTTGTCTGCACACAGGTAGGGTCAGCATAGGCAACCGCAGCTTCTTTGGAGGCATTATTAGAACCTATTGTCACTGTGATTTATTCATTGTCTTACTGTGCTAAGCTCATAATTAGCGTAATGTAGATAGACCTGAAAATGTAGCTGCTGGTGGATTGTAAGACATTCCTGCACTGTGTTTAGTAAACAGATCGGTATGTGAGATAGCAGAAGGACAATTCTATCAGTGAATAATCTGTAATAGGGGTAAACATTGCCCAGGAAATGTTTCTGTGTCAGTAATTATTACTGTGACCCCAGAAATACCTTCTGTGCACCCCAGTAGCAGGTAGTCAGGATGGGGGTACATCAGTCTGCAGTGACATCACAGCTTAGCGATCAATGGTTGTGGCAGAAACTACAACTCCCATCATCCACTGCAAGCACCTTCCACTATCTGCCTCTTCCCTGCTTGGAGCAGGTAATGTTTGAGCCCTGATAACAGAGAGCAGCCAGTCGCAGAGAAAGTAGCGGAGTCAGGTTTGAAATGGATCGGAGTAGCCCAGACAGTTCCGAGGGTACAAAGCAGTGTCTGTTACCCCATAATGGCCTCATTCATACCTCCCATCATGTATACATGAACATTGGGACAAAATAAACCACGCCCAATACGCTCACTTTTTGACAAAGCTCCACCCCTTTCAGTGTAAGCTTTGCCCCTTTCGAGTTCCACAATTTGGGACTATCCCCCAAAATCAGCACAAGTTGGGAGGTATTCTACTTTCCATACGTTTCCTGCAGATAAAAGGGGTAGGTGTGGGCTGGATCATACTTTTATCATCATGTGGGCCTTGTGTCAGCCCCCCGGTTTATTGGCGCACCCTGGTACTGCTGGACCCCCAGGATGCCTAGACCACGCAGGAGGCAGAAAGAGCAGTTTTGTTCCCACAACAATCATCTGCAGAGCAGCTAAGTGTTGTGGTAGGTTATTAATGTAGTGTGTGTGGGGGTATTAATGTAATGTTAGGGTTTTTAATGTTATGTGGGGGCTGTTGAGGGCTATTCATGTACTGTAGAGGTTATTCATGTAATGGAGCAGCAGACATGGGCTATTAATTTAATATGCAGTCTTTAATTTAATGTGAGAGCTATAAATGTAATGCGGGGTCTATGCATTAACTCTTTCCCAAGCAGAGCCCCAATATTCCAGGATCCGGCCAAGAGGTAACTAGGATTAAGACACCAGCAGCACCAGTTAGTCACAGGGAAAGGACATTAGTGTGCTCAGGGACCCCTGGGAGGCTTAAACTGACTCTGTATTGCACCAATGGTTATTGGACTGTATAGAGCTGTTTAGCACTTAATTAAGCTGGGTACATATTTATTGTGCACATTTCACGATCGTTAGGTCAGATATTACACTAGTGTGTACTTTCCCTCGTTCATGTTTTATCTCAACAAAACAAATTCTGTTAATTTGGTTTTATAAACTTCCTAATAATCATGATCAACGATGGAACGATGTTGGGCAAATCTTGAAGTGTGAACTCACCACCACCAGCAGTGTAGGCAGATATCTGTACAGTGTACAGAGTCACCATCCTATCAGCAGATGGTTATGACAGATGAAGATCACAGATCTGATGGTAAATCGTGTTGGTGTGTACACCGGAATCTGCATGATCATCGGGACTTTCAGTCGTTACAGATATCACATGTGAAGTAAGAGTACATAGGTGTGTACCCCCAGCTTTACAATCCATTGTCAGGATGTTACACTTTTACCTTTGAAGGAATTTTGAAATGTCCAGAATTATTACCCTGAGCTCAGTGGCAGAAGGTCACCTCCAGGTACCATGCTAATAATTGCAGACTATTATTTTTACTGACTTGTCGAGAGATCTGCAGAGCATTGCGTTTTCTCAACTGCTCCTTGCCAGAGCGTTTTATAATCAGACATATGCCGCCACCAACATGACTGATGGGCACTAGCAAGCAAAGGTGAAAAAAAACAAACTTGTACAACTAAGTTCGGTCCAGGAGCGGACGATCTATAGTAGGGAATGGAGACCCTATCATTGCTGTATGACACAGAACAGGGAACATCTCAGAAACATTTAGCGGTCTGAGACCTCCCCCCCCATCACACAGTAATGGGCTCCTGTAACTGAGATGAACAAGGTTAGACCCAGATTGTAAAAGATCCAGGTTATGTACTAGGAATGACCCCCCCCCCCAGACACACGCTGGTCGGACAGTGTTCCTGACTGTTACTTAAGCTACCATCAACAAACAACAGGAAGGGTCAACTATGTTAATCACCAGCAACATAACTTTGCTAAACTCTGAGCAATGTGAGCCCTGGGGCAACAGACTGGGGTACGGTTAGAGACCCCAGGATCCGGGCATCTAACTACAGTAACCTGAATTCAATCATTTATCTCATTGATGCACATTAACATAACATTTTTTATTCCTTAAAAATTGTTGCAACCAGAAAGTGGAAAATCCAGGAGCAGACTATTTCCTCACAGATGGACTGGCAGGGGCAAACGCAGGATTTGTAGAGGGGGGTTTCCACACCACGCCACCAGTGGGCGTGACCAGCATGCATGGGGGTGTGGCTATAATATTAGACAGTGCTTGGTTTCTCTCCAACTCTTCCTATCCCCATAATATACACAGGCAATGCTACGTGCACTACTGTTAGGTGCACGCAGCTCTCCCTTTTCAAACAGAGCTGTGTGAAGCGGGGGCAGGGTCCAGCCACCTCAATTACACAGTGCCCCAGGCTTGGAGGGGGGTTTTCAGGCACTAGAACCCCCCCCCCCTTGGTTTGCCTATAACTGGGTTACATTGGATGAATGCAATCCTGTCCAGGTCCAGATTTGTGTAAGGGTCACATAGGCCCTGGCGCAGGGTGATAGAGTTTCTGGGGCGACCAGCTCCTCACGTAAGTCATCCAACGTAAACAGCCAATGCCATTATCACTGATAGGATAAATTACATTGTTATACAGATATTCAGGGATGGAGGCTCAGCCCATGGACCGCACTGGTAGGAACGGAGGAGATCAGAAAATATGTAAATGAATTCCGCTTCTCCGGAACACCCGATCTGTCTGTCCGTTTTATGTACTCAAGAAACGGTCCACCTGTGCCCGGTGATTCATGGTAAATGTATATCTGTCAGTATCACACCTGGATATGAAGACCACGTCACACAAACACCCCACTCATACATAGTGGCGGCCGCCATTTTTGGGGGGAGGGGGGCTGAAACAAATATTTATGGGAATGTAATTCATACAGGACAAGAGTCCCAATTTTCATGGAACAGTTTCCATATTTGGTAGCCAAAATGGGCATGATATGACTGAAGGGATCGTGACATGAGATGGGTGTGACTTGGTCTGATCGTGGTCTTTTCACTGTGGAATGTGTCACATCCCAAAATCAACATTCACAGATTAGGGGTCAAATGAGGGGTCAAAGACATCACTGAGGCACGAGGCACCTAATTGCATCATGAGGCACAACTGTCACCCACACTAGATGGAGGCAGCCACTATCTATGATAATGCCGCATATTGACTTGTTAGGCATGTCACCAGGGAATTAAATTGAATATTGGTGTAGCACACAAAATGGCTGCCTCCATCCAGCGTGGACATCTTTGAACGGTTGTAAGGTCATCCAATGAAGGCTACTTACTAACACTGCTCAAAGGCACAAACGCCAAGATTATAACATAATTCACTGGAATACGTCACCGCTAAACCGATGGATCTAAGGAGATAATGCGTCATCCAGATACAGCGCGGTGACTACAACTCCCATCAGATATGTTTACAGAACTTGGCTGTTTTGTTGGGTTTTCTATGTTGAATACACATTTATAATAAATATCAGCTTAGTGCATGAATATAACTCATTGTATTACCTCAAGTTGTAATAGTGAGAATTAGATTCAATATTCAGAATAAGAGGAATTGTACAGTACTCTTGGTCTATATTTAAAAATAGAGGCTCTTCCAGGGACTTTTAAAAAAAGTAGCCAATCAACAATCGCTTATATCTTGTAGAGCAAGTTAGGCAATGAAAGCAAACTTCTGATTGGCTGCTGTGATTTAGTGCAGATTTGCGCTGCAATGAATAAAGACTTGTGCACAAAAGTCACGTTCCGACTGTGCAAGTGCGGCCATTTCTATGGGCACATACGTGGATTTACGGGCCTCCAATCTCGTCAGGACAGTATTAGCCACGGGAAAGGGGTGTGGTCATGTCACACTGGGGGTGTGGTCATGTCACGTTTGGGGCGTGCCTATACTTCCACCAAACCCGCACCCTCCAGAAAAAGTACCAGTCAATGCCATGTGCACTGGTGGCAGGTGTGAGATACACCTCACAAAGTGCTGGCAGTCAGGACAAATCTCCTCAATGTTAGCACATCCACCTGCAAAAGTTAGATTTGTTTTCTTCAGCAATATTATGCAAATCAGATGTAGAAGTGGACAAGGTGCACTGGGAGGAAGAGGGCAGGGGTGCTTTTTGGGGGGAGGCCCACCCATGACATGACATGGTCCCCGTGAGGCGTGCAGCCCCTCTCCTGTGCGTACTCGCCACATGGTGCAGTCTGTCTATGGAGTGTAGTATAAAAGTGGAGGTCGCCCTGACGTGGTAGAAGGTTGCGCTCTGATGTGTCACCTCCATTCTCATTATCAGGCGGATCCGTCACATTCTTCACTTAGTTAAATGTAATTTTCCTGTCAGGTCTTGTCATTAATTTCAGGAATTTCGTGTTGTGCTTCATGGACAGAATATTTCTGTGTGATGGACGCTGCTCTGGTTATCACAGTGGTCGCTGCAGCAGATAACGTTCTTCTTGTTTTGTGTTTTTACTCAAAATAAAGGAAGTGTAATATCTCCACCCATGTGCTCAGCGCAGACATGTAACAGAGATAAGTGACTCAGCCGGTACAGGAGAATACTCCTCTCTATGTGTTACCTACTGAGCTGGGAGACGGCTATTTATTCAGCTTTTAGGAATAACGGGCCTATATATCCAGCAAGTCACCACCCTGGTGATAATACTGACTTCTGGCAATAAAAAAAATATTTTTTCAACGCAATAAATATGTCGCCAGGGAAGCTGTGCGGCTAATGCTATATAAGGACCGATGTGGGGGTTAATGTTATGTTGAGACTGGTGGCGGTTGTTAAAGTAATGTGGTATTGGTGGCGGTTGTTAATGTAATGTGGTACTGGTGGGGTTGTTAATGTAATGTGGTGTTGGTGGGGTTGTTAACGTAATGTGGTACTGGTGGCGGTTGTTAAAGTAATGTGGTATTGGTGGCGGTTGTTAATGTAATGTGGTATTAGTGGCGCTTGTTAACGTAATGTGGTATTGGTGGGATTTGTTAATGTAATGTGGTATTGGTGGGGTTGTTAACGTAATGTGGTATTGGTGGGATTTGTTAATGTGATGTGTTATTGGTGGCGGTTGTTAATGTAATGTGGTGTTAGTGGGGGTTGTTAATGTAATGTGGTATTGGTGGCGGTTGTTAATGTAATGTGGTGTTAGTGGGGGTTGTTATTGTAATGTGGTATTGGTGGCGGTTGTTAATGTAATGTGGTATTGGTGGCAGTTGTTAGTGTAATGTGGTATTGGTGGTAGTTGTTAATGTAATGTGGTATTGGTGGGGTTGTTAATGTAATGTGGTGTTAGTGGGGGTTGTTATTGTAATGTGGTATTGGTGGCGGTTGTTAACGTAATGTGGTGTTAGTGGGGGTTGTTAATGTAATGTGGTATTGGTGGTGGTTGTTATTGTAATGTGGTATTGGTGGGAGCTGTTAATGTAATGTGGTATTGGTGGCGGTTGTTAATGTAATGTGGTATTGGTGGGGTTGTTAATGTAATGTGCTATTGGTGGGGGTTGTTAATGTAATGTGGTATTGGTGGGGTTGTTAATGTAATGTGGTATTGGTGGCGGTTGTTAATGTAATGTGGTATTGGTGGGGTTGTTAATGTAATGTGGTGTTAGTGGAAGTTGTTAATGTAATGTGGTATTGGTGGGGTTGTTAATGTAATGTGCTATTGGTGGGGGTTGTTAATGTAATGTGGTATTGGTGGCGGTTGTTAATGTAATGTGGTGTTGGTGGGGTTGTTAATGTAATGTGGTATTGGTGGGAGTTGTTAATGTAATGTGGTATTGGTGGGGTTGTTAATGTAATGTGGTATTGGTGGTGGTTGTTATTGTAATGTGGTATTGGTGGGAGTTGTTATTGTAATGTGGTATTGGTGGGGTTGTTAATGTAATGTGGTATTGGTGGCGGTTGTTAATGTAATGTGGTATTGGTGGGGTTGTTAATGTAATGTGGTATTGGTGGTGGTTGTTATTGTAATGTGGTATTGGTGGGAGTTGTTATTGTAATGTGGTATTGGTGGGGTTGTTAATGTAATGTGGTATTGGTGGAGGTTGTTAATGTAATGTGGTGTTGGTGGCGGTTGTTAATGTAATGTGGTATTGGTGGGAGTTGTTAATGTAATGTGGTATTGGTGGCGGTTGTTAATGTAATATGGTATTGGTGGCGGTTGTTAATGTAATGTGGTGTTGGTGGCGGTTGTTAATGTAATGTGGTATTGGTGGGGTTGTTAATGTAATGTGGTATTGGTGGCGGTTGTTAATGTAATGTGGTATTGGTGGGGTTGTTAATGTAATGTGGTATTGGTGGGGTTGTTAATGTAATGTGGTATTGGTGGGAGTTGTTAATGTAATGTGGTATTGGTGGGGGTTGTTAATGTAATGTGGTATTGGTGGCGGTTGTTAATGTAATGTGGTATTGGTGGGGTTGTTAATGTAATGTGGTATTGGTGGGGGTTGTTAATGTAATGTGGTATTGGTGGCGGTCGTTAATATTTTTGGGGCTGTTAATTCAAAGTGGGTTCTCTAAATTAAATGTGAACACTAATTTGGTGTCAGGACTGGTTTGGGGTAAATAGACTCACCTATTTAATATGAATGCTATTTAATGTCATGGCTGGTTGTGGGAGGGTGAGACCTATTTTTTAAACGTAAATGCTATCAATATAGTACAAGAACAGGGAGGGGAGAGCAGCACTGTCTGACAACTATCCTGATTCCGGTGGTCCGGACAGTCCCGATTTTGACAGGACGTTGTCTCGACTGTAGGAAGTTAAGTATGTGACAAGGAAGTGGCTGTGGGGGCTGTACATACATGTTCTAGTGGGAGGAGATGGGCGCATGGGGTCCTTACAAGCTAACTGTGGGCTGTATTCGCAGCGTCGTGTCACATGGTCTGTGCACGTGGTTTTCTGCTAAGGGGGAGACATGGATATGGGTTCAAATGTATTAATGAGAATACTGTCAAAAATAGACCTGTATTAAATAGGTCACCGTTTAATTCGCCAGGTCCGCTAGATGGGAGAAACAAACCGGAAATATTTGATCCTCTGCACTGTCAGATCATACTGTCAGAGCACACTGTCAGAGCACACTGTCAGAGTACTGTCAGATCACACTGTCAGAGCACACTGTCAGATCACACTGTCAGAGCACACTGTCAGAGTACAGAACCTGGCAGGTGTCAGTATCATACGTCTCTGCATAGGACGCAACGATGTGTGAGGCCAGGTCCCTCACATCTACAGAGATAACCGACCTTTGCTTTAACCTAACCCCATGTTAGCATCTCCATTGTGTATGAATGTACATTATATACATCTATGTGGGCATACATTAAGTGAGGACATTTTGGACATCCAATATGGCTCAGCAGACACCCACTAAACCAAGAATGCTTCACCTAAATGTGTTTTTCCTCCACCCTGCCATGTCCTCCCCGGGGTATATAATGCAGACCTCCAATCTGGGGACTGGTATCTAATGCAGACCTCTAATCTGGGGACTGGTATATAATGCAGACCTCCAATCTGGCGACTGGTATATAACGCAGACCTCCAATCTGGGGACTGGTATATAACGCAGACCTCCAATCTGGGGACTGGTATATAACGCAGACCTCCAATCTGGGGACTGGTATATAACGCAGACCTCCAATCTGGGGACTGGTATATAACGCAGACCTCCAATCTGGGGACTGGTATATAACGCAGACCTCCAATCTGGGGACTGGTATATAACGCAGACCTCCAATCTGGGAACTGGCATATAACACAGATCAAATGACCGAATGTGAGTCCTGATTGGTTGACCTCTCTGGCTGCTGAATGGCTGATGGTGACTCATTGTTGATTCACTGTCGCTAGCACCAGGACCTGGGATAATAAAGAAGAGATGATTACCTTAGCTAGATCCCAGGACAGGTGAGTCTTTTACTCTTCTTTTCGTCGCCCTCTTCACAGGCTCCACAGTCAGAGGACACCCTCTTACATTCCCCATAATTTTTCTGTTGTCCCCACAACCAACGTTTACCTCTGGACAACTGACTTGACGTGTCTCTTACCGGAACATCCGACCTGCATCCACCAGATCCTCTTCGGTAACATTAACTCGCATCGGACAACACAAATCATCCCAGAAATGTCTTCACCCAAAGCAGCTTCTCCAGGGGTCTCTTATAAGGCATCTACCGGAACTTCCCGTTCATCTGGTACCTCTTCTGCGGGTCTTGGCTCTTCTTCACAGGGTGGCAGCCTCCACCACTCATCAGCTGGGCTCTCCAGAATATCTTCTTCTCCATCAAGGAACCTCTTCAACAGCTCCCTCTTCCAGGATACCGATGGCATCAATCTTCTCAGGTAGCCCCGGGCAGACTCTTCACATGCCTCCAGATACAGCTTATCCCAGTGGTTTGGTTCCACAGGTCTAACCTCTTCATCAGGGACCACCTGCTCCACGGATATCAACAAGTCATCCAATGTATCATACGTGTGTGCCCTGGTCTCTGTCCCTTGCAGCCGCTGGGATTTATGTCTAGAATCATTCTTAGATAGGAAGTCAGCTGCGATCCGGCATCCTGTAGCTCCGCAGCTCCTTCCCTCCAAATTCCCACTTAACACAGGAAACCCCTCCCCGAAAATCTTGTTGATTGGCCACTCCACTAAAAACTACTCCATCTCCGTCTGGCCATTCAACTAGGACTACTTTATCTTCCCACTCTCCGAAAACATATTCATCTTCCACAAATGCCTGCATGCCGACAATTCTCACGTACATTGGAATGAATCCCCAGTGGGCCATAGCGTCCTGTTAGGATACTGACGACTACGCCAAATGTGAAGGTGCCTAGGGAACAAGGGCATCACTAACTATAAATACCTTCCCGGCACCCCAGGTATTTACCCGATCCTGAGGAATGACTATGGGATGCACCAAACATCCCTTACTAGGAATCCCGTGGTGCAACCTCAGCATTCAGACCCCTCATCACTTCCGTCTAGGGAAGAAGCCAGACATGTTACTGAAGGGTAGAGATACCGGATGGAAGGAGGCTTTGTCCAAGGCAACGGCAGGGAGTAGAGACAACTCTAACCCGATTGTTAACACCTCCTTTTGTTCTGGGCCTGGGCACCTGACTATGGATATTTTGGGCAGGGAAATATCCTACTCACTTTTGTCTGGATGAGGGCCCCAGAGAGGGATGCAACCAGTATCTAGATGGTACACACCAAAAAATGATCGCCGCCTCCTCTTGATGGTCGTCTGCAATCCTCCAACCCGGTGCTTAGGAAACAGAGGAGACAGAACACACAAAGCTGTCTACTCTCTTAAATGTGTCTCCCAAACTAGTGTTACTACAGTAACAACAACATAACTCCCTGATCCTGTGACAAACTATGTTATCGGCCTCCACAGGATTTAAGCCTGATATGATTTATTGCACCCGAAAGAAATCCTACCTACTTCCCGAATTTGCCAGGGCCTTGTGCCCACTATTGCTCACTGCCTGGACTATGTCATGGGCCTTAAGCTGACCTACCTAACGGGAGCTATACTTGTCTGCTCTGTGCAGGATACCAGACTTTCTTTCTTGGTCTCTTCCCGACCCTCCAGCCGAAAGGAGAAAGAAGAGACATTTACCTTCGCTGGATCCCTGCACAGCTGAGTCTTTTACTCTTCATGGCCTTCAAAGTCTGGGGTTCCCTATCACAGAATGTGTATGCAGTTTTTTGGTTAGAATCTTCTTCCTTTTGCCTCCAAACTCCTTGAACGGGTTGTCTATAACCGTCTCACCTCCTTTCTCTCTTCTCACTCGCTTCTTGACCCGCTCCAATCCGGCTTTCGACCCCTTAATTCCACTGAAACTGCCCTCACTAAGGTCATTAATGACCTCCTCTTCGCTAAATCCAAAATACACTACTCCCTTCTTATCCTTATTGACCTCTCTGCTGCCTTCGATACCATTGACCACGCACTCCTTTTGCAAACTCTCAATTCTATAGGCCTCTGTAACACTGTCCTCTCCTGGAGAGGAAGAGGAAAACTCCTCTCACCTCACCAACCGCTCCTTCTCAGTCTCTAGTCTACACATGACTCCACATCCCCCCCTCTTCCCTTACCTGTTGGCGTTCCTCAAGATTCCGTTCTTGGCCCCCTGCTTTTCTTCCTCTACACCTCCTCCCTTGGTGTCCTCATCCGCTCCTTTGGCCTCCGGTACCACCTCTATGCTGATGATACCCAAATCTATCTTTCATCCCCTGACCTCTCCCCTTCCCTTCTGTCTCGTGTCTCCTGCTGTCTATCAGCCATCTCATCATGTCCCAACGCTTCCTTAAACTCAATATTTCCAAGACTGAACTTATCGTCTTCCCCCCTTCCAGAACTCTCCCAACCCCCCTCTCTATTTCTGTTAATAACACTACCATCATTTCTGTTCCTCAAGTCAGATGCCTTGGGGTCATCCTTGATTTCTCCCTCTCCTTCAAGCCTCACATTATGTCCCTCTCAAAATCCTTCTACTTCCACCTTTGGAATATATCCAAAATCTGCCCCTTTCTCACCACGGAAGCTACGAAAACCCTCGTTCACTCGTTGTAATCTCTCACCTTGACTACTGTAACCTCCTTCTCTGTGGCCTACCTGATTCTCGCCTTGATCCTCTTAAGTCTTTCCTCAATGTTGCTGCCCGCCTCATTTTTCTCTCCCGCCGCTCTGTCTCTGCAGTCTCCCTCCAACAGTCACTACATTGGCTCCACATGGCCTACAGAATTACATTTAAATTTCTCACCCTCACCTTTAAAACTCTTAGTCAATCTTCCCCCCCCTACATCTCCAATCTCATCTCTACCTACACTCCTAGCCGTCCCCTCCGCTCTGCCTGTGACCACCGCCTCACTGCTTCACTGATCACCTCTTGTCACTCCCGTCTCCAGGACTTTGCCCGGGCTGCTCCCCTGCTGTTGAACGATCTTCCACGTTTCATCAGGTTAGCATCTACTCTCAAAGGCTTCAAGCGTGCCCTTAAGACTCATTTCTTTATTGAAGTCTATCAGTCCTCCTAACTCCTGTGTCCTGGCTCTCTCCCCCAGTTAGTACCACACTATACGTGTCTCCCCCTTTCCTTTAGGATGTAAGCTCTCAGGATCAGGGCCCTCTTTCCTTGTGTGCTCCTTCTACTATTCCATCACCCTCTGTACCTCTTGGCTGCTTCCCTAGCCCTGTTTTCTTAAACTTCGGCCTATATCTCACTGATTTCTACCATCACTTTCACTCATTG
Source organism: Mixophyes australis (assembly GCA_036250195.1). Classification (NCBI taxonomy): domain Eukaryota; kingdom Metazoa; phylum Chordata; class Amphibia; order Anura; family Limnodynastidae; genus Mixophyes; species Mixophyes australis. The sequence goes on from JAVHZZ010000001.1 coordinate 497,781,538, forward strand.
TCCCAGAAACAATTTGATTTGCTTTACTTTGTTACCTGTGTCTGTGTATATATTTTTGTTCATTTTTGTTCTTTCTGTATCATGTTGTGTCATGGCTCACTGTTTTTGGTATGTTATGTACGGTGCTGCGGACCCTTTGTGCCTTATGAATTAAAGATAATAATAATAATAATAATAATAATAATAAAAAAAAATAAAAAAAAATCGGAGCATTCCAAAATTCTTGTTTAAAGATGTTTTTTTAAAGCAATTAGTTATTGCAGTTGGAGAATAGGGAAATCAGAAGATAGTAGCACAGAAGACTGAGTGCATCATATTTATTTCATGGGTGTCTAGATTTAAATGGCTGATCTAAAAAAACAAACAAAACAAGCATTTGATGGTTGCAGCATTAATAGAACTTCCTTCCTCACCGGCTGCGCTTCCTCATGTAACAACAACAAACTCTCACAGCTGAATTTAGCAGATCAAACGCGGGGACTCTCAGCCGCAGTTCCTGTTATTGAAAGTCAGTCATGTGACTGCGTCCCAGTATTCAGCCTCTCCTGCTGCCCATAGACCACAACATAACGGACACGTGTGAGCAAAGTGTCAGTTACAGAGTCCGGAAAATCAATATAAATGTTGTCAATATCATGAAGTGAAGTGAAAGTGAGAAATACAGACAGGTCACTAAACGTTGGAGCATTCGTGAAATGTGTTATGGATTAAATCCACTAAGAATTATATTTATCCTGTATAATGTTCAGGACACAGTGAATAATGTCTACACAGTCCACATATCACCTTGTAGGTAATTTATTCCACTTACAAGGACATCGGGCCTGAGTCATTAAGGAAAGTAAAGCAAAAAAATGAGTAATTTTGCCATTGGAGCTTACAGTCTAAATTCCCTAACACACAGACAGATTAGGGTCCATTTAATAGCAGCCAATTACCCTATCAGTATATTTTTGGCATTGGATGCTGCCCGGCCCTTTGATTAAGTTTATAACACAATCAGATTATCTGGGCACGAATCTCTGTCCGCATCTCAGCCGACAGGGACAGGTATATAGTGTGTGGCTACAGGCAGCCCGCAGCTGATAGGGAGGGTGATTGCCCTGATTGCCCCCCCCTCTCCCCAGGATCCTGCCAGCTGCTAATGTCCCTAGACCAGGTCTGGCTAACCTGCGCATCTCCAGGTGTTGTGAAACTACAAGTCCCAGCATACCCAGACAGCTATCGTCTGGCATTTCATAACACCTGGAGCGCCACAGGTTGGCCAGGTCTGCCCTAACTGTAAGCTCTCACTAGCCGGCCTTCTCCACCCTCTGTATTACGTCTGTACCTGTCTTGTCAATCAGGAATGTACGTGTTTTGTTTATAATTTATGATTTGTAATATCCACTTTGCAACGCTGTAAAATTTGCGGTTTCTTACATACAAATAATAATGATGACACTTAGGTTATTATGCAGAGTTTCTATACTATACACCAGCAGTTCCTATACTCTACCACTGGGTGGAGCACTGATCCTGTATATGTTGTGTTAGTGAGAGCAGTCTCTGTAATATACACCAGCACTTCCTATATTCTACCACTGGGTGGCGCACTGATCCTGTATCTCTTCTGTTACTGAGAGGATTCTCTGTACTATACACCAGCACTTCCTACACTCTACCACTGGGTGGCCCACTGATCCTGTATCTCTTCTGTTACTGAGAGGAATCTCTGTACTATACACCAGCACTTCCTACACTCTACCACTGGGGGGCACACCGATCCTATATATGTTCTGTTACTGAGAGGAATCTCTGTACTATACACCAGCACTTCCTACACTCTACCACTGGGGGGCACACCGATCCTATATATGTTCTGTTAGTGAGAGGCGTCTCTGTACTGTACACCAGCTCTTCCTACACTCTACCACTGGGTGGCGCACTGAACCTATATATGTTCTGCTACTAAGGAGTCTCTGTACTATCCACCAGCACTTCCTACACTCTACCACTGGGTGGTGCACTGATCCTATATATGTTCTGTTACTGAGAGGAGTCTCTGTACTGTACACCAGCACTTCCTACACTCTACCACTGAGTGGCGCACTGAACCTATATATGTTCTGCTACTAAGGAGTCTCTGTACTCTACACATGCACTTCCTACACTCTACCACTGGGTGGCGCACTGATCCTGTATATGTTCTGTTACTGAGAGGAGTCTCTGTACTGTACACCAACACTTCCTACACTCTACCCCTGAGTGGCGCACTGAACCTATATATGTTCTGCTACTAAGGAGTCTTTGTACTATACACATGCACTTCCTACACTCTACCACTGGGTGGCGCACTGATCCTGTATATGTTCTGTTACTGAGAGGCGTCTCTGTACTATACACCAACACTTCCTACACTCTACCACTGAGTGGCGCACTGAACCTATATATGTTCTGCTACTAAGGAGTCTCTGTACTATACACATGCACTTCCTACACTCTACCACTGGGTGGCGCACTGATCCTGTATATGTTCTGTTACTGAGAGGAGTCTCTGTACTGTACACCAGCACTTCCTACACTCTACCACTGAGTGGCGCACTGAACCTATATATGTTCTGCTACTAAGGAGTCTCTGTACTATACACATGCACTTCCTACACTCTACCACTGGGTGGCGCACTGATCCTGTATATGTTCTGTTAGTGAGAGGCGTCTCTGTAATATACACCAGCACTTCCTACACTCTACCACTGGGTGGCGCACTGATCCTATATATGTTCTGTTAGTGAGAGGCGTCTCTGCACTATACACCAGCACTTCCTACACTCTACCACTGGGTGGCGCACTGATCCTATATATGTTCTGTTAGTGAGAGGCGTCTCTGTACTATACACCAGCACTTCCTACACTCTACCACTGGGTGGCGCACTAATTCTGTATATGTTCTGTTACTGAGAGGAGTCTCTGTACTATACACCAGCAGTTCCTACACTCTACCACTGGGTGGCGCACTAATCCTGTATATGTTCCTGTACTGAGAGGAGTCTCTGTACTATACACCAGCAGTTCCTGTTGCCACCACTGGGGGGCGCACTGATCCTGTCCGCTCAGGGAGTGGGGCCCCCGGAAGTGGCAGCTCAGGGACCCGGACGCTGTGTGTCCCGGATACAGATAATGGTCCGATGTCCTCTCGGGGCAGATGATTTATATGACATCTAATTAGCGGCGTTGAGTGTGTGGGGACTACATATCCCGGCATGCAGCGCGGGCGTGTCCGGAAGTGACGCAGTGTGAGTGTGAGTGGGGGATACACTGAGTGCTCGGTGTATGTAGCAGGATGTCGGGACTGAGACAGAGAAAATCGGGGTTTTAGTCAGTAATACAGATGTATTATCACAGTTATTACTCAGGGACACCTGATAATGGGAGCAGAGCAGGTCTCACCCGAGGGGGGGAGGGGTAGCAGAGGGGCCCCAGGAGGTGACTGTATGAAGGAAGGGCCCCAGGAGGGGACTGTGCGAGGGAGGGGCCCCAGGGGGTGACTGTGTGCTGGAGGGCCCCCAGGAGGTGACTGTATGAAGGAGGGGCCCCAGGAGGTGACTGTGTGCTGGAGGGCCCCCAGGAGGGGACTGTGCGAGGGAGGGGCCCCAGGAGGTGACTGTGCGAGGGAGGGGCCCCAGGAGGTGACTGTGCGAGGGAGGGGCCCCAGGAGGTGACTGTATGAAGGAGGGGCTCCCAGGGACTGGACTGTATGAAGCAGGGGCCCCAGGAGGTGACTGTGCCGGAGGGGCCCCAGGATGTACTGTAGTATATGAGCTGCTTTCATCTCCTCATTATCTCAGTCTCTGGCAGCCACTAAGCTGAGTGATGACAGTAACAGCCAGATATAATCTAACAAGACCTCTGACCAGCAGGATGTGGAATCTGCTGCTTAGTGTGACCCCACATAATGCTTTGTGTATTTAATGCTGATAAGAGGCCGCAGACTAATCCTCGTAGCTCAGCCACATCGGGATATCTGTGACTTTGTGTTATGTGTCACCTCTCCATTCACAATGTAGGTTAATGTCTCCTTTACATCCCCCAGGACGTGGTTCAGATGTAGATCCTTTAGGTGAAGTCCTGTAATACACGTTGCTGGGTGCGGAGACCAATCCTTAGTACATATCCCGGGATTAGGTGCAGACAGGACTTACCCCATCTGTACAGAGTCTCAGGTGTTACTGGGTAGTGTCCAGTTATTATCACAGTGATAGGGGGACAGTGCTGAGAGACTCATTCACCAGCTGAGCCACAGACTATGTCCACCAGCCCCAGCACAGGGTCAGCCACTAACTTATCACCTGTATCTGCAGAATATATCTATTATATCTATATAATACATCTGTCCCTCGCTCCAGCACCTGTAGATGCTGTGTATGATCTGATCCTCTGCAGTCACTGGATATTCTGTCTGTATGGATTCTCTTAGGCTGTCGGTACTGATGTCACTTCAAACGTCAGAACGAGAGATTCCCCCATTTCTCTAGTTTATATACTGCAGTAATTATAGATCTGTCAGTCTGGGAGCACAAGTGGTTCACAGAAGTGATCTGCTGAGTAAGTGATGAGATAATGCAGTTATATAACAACTAGATGGTAATCCTGCTCCAGTGACTGCCCAGCTGTGATCTATGATCACTGATCTCTCTCCTAGATGTCTGTGGTCATCCAGCTGTTATATGAGGATCTCCTTTCTCTCCTAACCCTGTTCCCGTCTGTCCTCAGAGCACACCATGGTCTACGGGTTCATTATCTACACCGTGGGGAGCGTACCAGGCGGGAGCCCCAAGCCGTGCCGAGTCCTGTACTCTCGACTCTTTCACTGTGATCTGGTGGATGAGAAGCTGAGGTCTGACGATGATCTGGAGGAGGAGATGGTGAGACGGAAGGATCAGATTGCTGTAGTAGCCAGGTGAGGTATAACCCATTCAGAGGTTGTTGTTCTACATCCAGGGTGGTCCTGCTGGTACCCACAAGAGTCCTAAGACTGTCCTGTACCACTAAAAGATGTCCTGAAAATCTTAAATTATGAATATAGAATAATTTATATATGAGATAGGAAGAAACCACCAGTCTGTAACGGTTGAATACTGCAACTTGCTGTGAACTGAGGCTACCAGTTGTAATGCAGCAAGAAAACAGGGGGAGTTGACAACTGGAGATGGTTGACATAGGATGTTTTAGCAAAGCGTTGGATATGTTTAGGTGGCAGACATCTATGATTTGTTTATATTCCACTATCAGACAGAGACTTTGCTTTGACGCTGTTCTCTCCTATAGGCAGGCAGAGTCGATGTGTCAGCTGAGACGTCAGGTATCTGGACGGCCAGCGAGTGACTTTGTCGTCCATTCATTGGATGAAGCCATCTCCCTCCATGAAGACGATGTTGGGGTGTTTGCCCTCTCGGCGGGGGACCCGTTCTCTCAGGAGATGATTGTCCTGTGGGTTGGGGTCTATTCTCTCGGCTTCTCGCTGATCTGCGACTCCCAGGACAACCTCCCTTTGGCTGAGAGCACCTTGAGGATGGTGGTGAAGTACCTGGTGGATTCTCTCAAGCTCCTGACTCACAGCAGTAACGCGATCCTCCGAGCGGACAAGATTGAGATGAGTCTGGACAGTTTTATTCCTCAGGGACATCTTTTGTTTCTCAACCACCAAGCGGTGCAGGTCTTAGAGAAGGAGCTGAACGGCTCTATGACGCTCTAGGCTAAAATCTGGAATCTTCTTCTCAGGTCCAGGATGACATTGTACCATAGGCCCTTATACTACAATACAATCCTACTGTGCTCATCATAATCTCCAGTCTCACTCTTCACTGAGAAAAATCAACGGCAAAATCAGGCAACAGCCGTCGACTCAACTAGTTCTCTAGATGTTGTGGAACTACAATTCCCACAATGCTATTTCCAAGATCATTTATAGGACCACAGAGGGGACCAGAAGAAAGTCCTGTCTTCTCCTTGTTTGTTTACATGTCTTTATTAAGCCACATGGGACCAGTTTACAGTGTGGGCTTTCAGCACCGTCATAGGCTATAAAAAAAGATTGTTACAGCCTCTGTCTCCTTTATTTACATTTCGCTGTACAATCAGAGAATGTTTATTCCTTCACAGTATCTCCTGCACCACAGGAGCTTACAGTCTAATGCATTTGGACAATGGGAGGAATCTGCGGCATTCAGAGAACATACAGACTCCACACAGATGGCGCCCCGGTCGGCGTTGTGATTAATAATACTCTGTGCACTAACCTTAGAGATAGTGTTTACTCCCCAGCTATAGATTATACTAAGGGGATTACTGAGAGGTTTGTGTTGGTTACAGGTCTAGATCACAGTGATGTGTCACTAAGCGTGTACACTGTGTGTGTGTCAGTATATCTGTTATATTGTCACATTGTGACTTATGAGGTTGATCCACACATGGAGCCAGTTTGTGGGTTTAGTGAATTGTGCTGTAGTTTTGTCCTTTGGTAAACTCCTCCTACTGGGAAGGGGCTGTCGGTGACCTGAAGACCCCAGTCCCTTCCTGGGGCCCTCTTGGAATGAGCCCTTCCCTACAGCAAAGTGTCCCAAGCCACCAAAAAACTTGTCGCAGTCACTAGTGTTCACCCCGAGGAAGCAGAAATCTGCGTTTATTGGGGATGGACTGATGACCATATGACAGTGTGAGGGATATTGGTGGCCGATGTTCTGTGCTCAGTGGGAATATAATGATATAAAGCCACCCCCCACCCCATGGTATGAACCCCGATCTGTCTGTATCCCAGGATTCTCATAATCCCAGCCAGATCTCTCCATGAAGATATACAGATAATATAACATGTTCTGGGCCCCTTTGAAGTATCCGGTGGATTTGTCCAGTGATCTCACATTTTGTGTTTCATCCTTGCTGGGCGCCCGATCTCTTGTCCCCGTAGACCCGGCCCAGGTGATGATGTTCCTGCTTCCACAGAGATGGATCCTTTGTTTTGCTGCAGTAATGATAGAGTTTGATGGTAGGGACCGGAGCTGTGCACGGTAACACCGCTATATAGTAGGATTAGGCACTGCAGACAGGCTGTTTAAATGGGTTTCCATGTTTGGACAAGCCGTGCTTCATCATCGACATTTATTTATATAGCGCCAGCAGATTCCGTAGCGCTTTACAATTAGGAACAAACATTAATAAAACAATACTGAGTAATACATACAGACAGAGAGGTAAGAGAACCCTGCTCGCAAGCTTACAATCTATGGGACAATGGGAGTATGAAACACAAGGGCATGTGCTACATCATATTGTACATTGGACCAGCTAGAATGCAAAGGTAAAAGTACTGACTGGGCTGTGTGTGTGGCAATGTTGGTCAGAGGGTTGTTGTCTTGTGTTAGCTGTGCAGAGGATGGTAAAAGGGTAATCTAGGGAAATTAAGATGCTGGTTGAGGAATATCATAACCTTGTCTGAAGAGGTGGGTTTTCAGAGAACGCTTGAAGCTTTATAGACCAGAGGAAAGTCTTACTGTGCGAGGGAGGGAATTCCACAACGTGGGTGCAGCCCGAAAAATGTCCTGTAACTGGGAATGGGAGGATGTGATGAGAGTGGAGGAGAGACGTAGATCTTGTGCAGAACGGAGGTGTCGAGTTGGGAGATAGTTTGAGACAAGTGAGGAGATGTATGTTGGTGCAATTTTGTTGACGGTCTTGTATGTTAGTAGAAGAATTTTATATTGGATTCGTTGAAATACAGACAACCAATGTAGAGACTGACAGAGTGGCTCAGCAGAGGAATAACGGTTTGCAAGGAAAATCAATCTAGCCGCTGCTTTGGGAAGACCAGTAAGGAGGGAATTACAATAGTCAATGCTGGAGATAAGTTTTGCGGTGTCTTGTGTCAGATATGTGCGTATTCTGGAAATATTCTTTATGTAACATGAATTAGCTATAGAGTCGATGTGAGGAATAAACAACCGTTGTGAGTCAAGGATAACACATAGGCAGCGAACTTGCGGGGTGGGATTTATGGTCATGTTATCGACAGAATAAGAGGGGGAATGAACACAAGAGACAGGGACATACCAATTTGTGAGGGAATGGCATCAAGAGGACAGGAGGTAGAGTAGGGAGATGAGAAGAGAGTAGAAACTTCCTCTTAATTTGTGGGATCAAATGAGAGAGTGTCAGGGGGAGCTGGGAAGGAATTGAGCTGATTGCTTGTCCAGGGAGATGATACCATTTCAAGTCTGATCTTATCTATTTTGTCCTTGAAATAGGAAGCAAGATTCTGGGCACTGATGTTAGTTGGAGGATTTGGGGTGGGAGGGTTTAGAAGAGATTTAAATGTGTTAAAGAGGCGTTTGGGGTTTGAAGTCTAAGCATAGATGAGAGATTGGAAGTATGTTTGTTTAGCAGTGTCCAGAGCGTCCTTAATTAAAAATGCTATGTAAAGCAATTGGGGAGGGCATACCCCCCTCCCCCTTAGGAGTCCACCTCTTACCTAAATCGGAGATCTCACATTGACTTGTGCTGGACAAGCCGGCTACATCTCTTCATTCAGTTCTACTTAACGAGTACAGATAGGGGGAGGCCTCTAGTGCCGGGAGCTGCGGAACAGAACGGCCATTGTATTTAGATGATGTCTGGGGTTTCCCATGTGATATATAACAGCCATACTTTTAAGTTTTGGTCCTCTTGGATGCCCCTTCCTCTAATGCCCATATGGCAGCCTGTGGACCCCCTGCCAGCTCTAATGTAGAAGTTATTGGCTCTGGATATTAATCTGTATTACTGCTGCTGGCACCGTTCCTGGGCATCACTACCCCTGGGCACAGTACTGGGCATCACTACCACCGGGCACAGTACTGGGCATCACTACCCCTGGGCACAGTACTGGGCATCACTACCACCGGGCACAGTACTGGGCATCACTACCCCTGGGCACAGTACTGGGCATCACTACCACCGGGCACAGTACTGGGCATCACTACCCCTGGGCACAGTACTGGGCATCACTACCCCTGGGCACAGTACTGGGCATCACTACCCCTGGGCACAGTACTGGGCATCACTACCACCGGGCACAGTACTGGGCATAGTACTGGGCATCACTACCACCGGGCACAGTACTGGGCATCACTACCACCGGGCACAGTACTGGGCATCACTACCACCGGGCACAGTACTGGGCATCACTACCACCGGGCACAGTACTGGGCATCACTACCACCGGGCACAGTACTGGGCATCACTACCCCTGGGCACAGTACTGGGCATCACTACCCCTGGGCACAGTACTGGGCATCACTACCACCGGGCACAGTACTGGGCATCACTACCCCTGGGCACAGTACTGGGCATCACTGCAGCTGGAGGAGGTGATGATGAGTGAGTGACCTGGGCTATGAATCTTTTTAGTACTTACATAAACCTACCTACACCCATGTGTATGTACCCGTCCGAGTACTTGTACACACGCTGTAGGTCTGGTACACTGTACGACACCTTGTCTGTGCATTGATACACATATATGGTCCACCCAGAGACATCACGGTGCCTCCTGCCCAAACTAGACGTGTGACCATCTGAAGAGTCAAAGTGTAAACATCACCTCACAGTGCAACCTCATTGTCACCTTATTACAGCCTAATACACGGCTCGGTTTAACCTAATTTATAAGTTCCATGAAGCACAAGTGAGAGGACACTGGGTCTACATTACATGTAACAGTCGTATGTATACGTGCAGATGGGAACTATTTGGGGCATTTACACTGGTGCTGTCACATCAGACACATAATACTGAACCCCACAGTGATCATCCGACAACCTCAGGATGTCGTCCAATATTCAGCTTTATTCCATAATTATATTTTATTCTGATACTATTGGACAATCGCTGCCCCAAATATAATACATAATCCCAGACCATTCAGACCTACTCTCTACACCAACCCGCAGCCCTTTGGTTACCAGTGATTCTGTACAGTCAGACCAATATGTACAAGCTCAGGTTACGGCGGGATCATTAATCCCTCCATGTACCGGACGGACGGTTACATAGCAGCTGCTGGTCACCGTTCTACCTGCTGTCCGCGATTCCCCAAAGTCACGTTCAGTTTTATCTCCGCCATTTGCTCATCAACAAATAAACACAAAAAGGTTGAAAAAAGTTTATTAAATAAAATAAAAATCTATTTAAAATTATTATTGCTGACTTAAAAATCACACTTCTCTATAGTGTTAAAAAATATATTATGTTAAATCCATATACAGTCTACAAGCAAATAAATTATATATAAAACAGATCTATGATACAACGCTGACACACAACAGACAGAGGACGTATAGTGCATGGTTTATTTTCACATGTCGGGAAATAAGGCAAAGTGGTGTAACGAGGTGGTCCGGGACCCTCGCTCAGTTCCAGGGGGTCTTCCTGCCCAGAATGTTGTTTGTTACTTTCTGTAAGAAGAAAGACGATGCATTTTGTTATATCAGTAAGACGGAGCCTCTCGTCATTCTATACCAGGTTAGTGGCCCTTTATCTTATCTGATCACGTTACTATAGACAGTTGAGGTGTAATATACAGTGGTGGTGAGGAACTGCTGCCATCTTGTGGCAGCCTCTGGGTACTGCTTTAGAGGGACACAAACCTTCCTGAAGAGTTGAGCTTTCAGACGATAGGATTCATACTCGCACCTCCTCTTCTCCTCTTCTTTTCTCCTCTTTATTTCTGGAAGCTGCTCATATATCCTGTAAAATATACAATGTAAATATACATCTGACCATCCTGCGGGGGGAGGGGGGTATATAAGGAAAGCAGGAGTCTTTCTTCTATATTAGTGTGTTACTTAATGTGAGTAACTCCTAACCTCCTTCACATCCCTGTCCTACCGGTCCCCCTAACCTGCCTCCATCACGCCCCCGCCCTGACAATCCCCCTAACCTGCCTCCGTCACGCCCCCGTCCTACCAATCCCCCTAACCTGCCTCCATCACGCCCCCGCCCTAACAATCCCCCTAACCTGCCTCCATCACGCCCCCGTCCTAACAATCACCCTAACCCGCCTCCATCACGCCCCTGTCCTACCAATCCCCCTAACCCGCCTCCATCACGCCCCCGTCCTACCAATCCCCCTAACCCGCTTCCATCACGCCCCTGTCCTACCGGTCCCCCTAACCTGCCTCCATCACGCCCCGGTCCTATCAACCCCCCTAACCCGCTTCCATCACGCCCCCGTCCTATCAACCCCCCTAACCCGCTTCCATTACGCCACCGTCCTACCAATCCCCCTAACCCTCTTCCATCAGGTCCCCATCCTACCAATCCCCCTAACCTGCCTCCATCACGCCCCCGCCCTAACAATCCCCCTAACCTGCCTCCATCACGCCCCCGTACTACCAATCCCCCTAACCTGCCTCCATCACGCCCCCGTCCTAACAATCCCCCTAACCTGCCTCCATCACTCCCCCGTCCTAACAATCCCCCTAACCCGCTTCCATTACGCCCCCGTCCTACCGGTCCCCCTAACCTGCCTCCATCACGCCCCCGTCCTACCAATCCCCCTAACCTGCCTCCATCACGCCCCCGTACTACCAATCCCCATAACCCGCTTCCATTATGCCCCCGTCTTACCGGTCCCCCTAACCTGCCTCCATCATGCCCCCGTCCTATCAATCCCCCTAACCCGCTTCCATTACGCCACCGTCCTACCAATCCCCCTAACCCTCTTCCATCAGGCCCCCATCCTACCAATCCCCCTAACCTGCCTCCATCACGCCCCCGTACTACCGGTCCCCCTAACCTGCCTCCATCACGCCCCCGCCCTAACAATCCCCCTAACCTGCCTCCATCACGCCCCCGTCCTACCAATCCCCCTAACCTGCCTCCATTACGCCACCGTCCTACCAATCCCCCTAACCCGCTTCCATCAGGCCCCCGTCCTACCAATCCCCCTAACCCTCTTGCATCACGTCCCCGTCCTACCGGTCCCTCGAACCCACTTCCATCAAGTGTTTATTATCATAAAGAATGTGTTTGTATTGTCATTGCCTAGATTCCAAGTCAGATATACTTAGAAGGACACATAAGGGTCACTTCAGTAGGTCGTCAATCACGTCAGTCTCCGTCCCACTGGAGATCGGAGATATTTGTGGTTCACCTGTTAATTTGCCCATTAATCAGCATAGGGTAACGCGAGTATTGTATTACCTCTTGGACCTCTGGACCATCTCCTTCCTCGGGATACTGTCGTTCCTCTGGGACTTTCTAGAGTCTAAACAGAGAGAAGAGTTTGAAAAAAGTTGGTATATATTTATTATACAGTAACCTGGTGCCCATGTTATTTCTGCATTGACACCTGATTTGAAAATCAGGTGTCAATGTTTAATGAAGGCTGATGAATACATAGGGAGCAAAGACCCTAAGACCCTCATTACTACCCCAAACCCTGAATGTAAAGTCTCAATATCGAGTGATCTAACACCGCTTCTGTACAGTAACTGTAGACCAGGCTCAGATCATGTATATGAGATATGAATGGACCAGACGTGAAGCTGGACAGATTCCTGGGACTGTATGGATACCTGGGGGGTTCAGACTGTGACATAAAGCTCAGTGTCAGTTGGCATCTGTGAAAGCTGCTACATGGTAATGCGGGATGAAGGAGGGTGCTTGTCTTGAAGTATCTAATATCCAGATAGACAGAAAATATCACAAAAAGACAGACATAGTTACAGTCACCTTTATAGGGATTTTGGTAGTTGGAGACTTCGCGGGGCACCGGCTGATTGAAGAGCTCATCCCTCTCGTTCTGGAACATGTTCTGCAACTTACGCTCCTTGGCAAGAAGCCGCAAACGTTTCACCCTCTCCCCGGAGCGGAAGATAAACTTCGGCCGATGAGTCTTCAGGGATTCCTAACACACAACAATAACGGCATCAACACCGAGATCTTCCCCATAATATGCTCCTAATTAACGTGACATTCCTGCACTTTATCCATATCATGAATGTGGAGATACAGGCGGTGTATGATCCAGTACACACGTGTTATAGGAGGTAACTAGCGAGACTATGGGCAGCAGTGTGCAGGCTCTCTGACACAAATACCAGGTGACTCTCATTCAGGTAATAGGGTGCTTCCGAGGGTGACACCCCAGTATTTAAAATGGCCGTGAGGGAGGGGCTCAGTATTAATTACTCTCCTCTATCTCTGGCCCAGAAGCATTTGTGGCAGATGGGAGAATTCACAATAAATATCAGAATGTTTAGCCGACTCCTCCCACACAATTATTTCTACGCAAAGCTAAAATTCCAATCATTAGTTTTGGCTGAATGTTACCCCCTGTGGGGTAACATTGGGGCTCCATATTTACACCCTCACCTGCAGGGTGATTTTGACAAACGGTCGGGGTGACTTGCTCTGTGCGTCACTGATGAGTTGGGATCGGTTTAGCAGATGATCTGCTCTCCTGGGGACCTCATCCTGCTCATTCTTCTCCCGCAGAGGCTCTCTCCAGGGTTTGGCGTTTGACATTGGCTCGAACCAGACTGGTCCTGGACCACGCTGAGCCGTCCGCTTATTCTCCTTCCGATCGTCAGATTTGACATCATCTGTTGGTACAAACCAGCTCAGTCCTGCAATGTGAATGACAGCGGTGAGAGGAACGTATATAAGGTGACAAAGTATAAATTCTGGAATCAAGAGAACTCCAGGAACAGCGCGAGGGACATTTATGGAAACTGGTGCAAAGATAATGGCAGAATAGGAGGTGTTGCCCATAGCAAACAATCAGATTCGGTTGAAAGAAAATTTTACCCTGCTGGGTTTCCCTGCAGTTTTCATTAATACCCCATTGTGCTACTGTATAAACACATCATCATTATTACCCCATTGTGTCACTGTACGAACATATCGTCATTATTACCCTATTGTGTCACTGTATGAACACATCATCATTAATACCCCATTGTGCCACTGTATGAACATATAATCATTATTATCCTATTGTCCTATGAACACATCATCATTAATACCCTACTTGCGTCACTGTATAAACACATTATCATCATTAATACCCTACTTGCGTCACTGTATAAACACATTATCATCATTAATACCCTATTTGTGCCACTGTATGAACACATTGGACGTCTTACCGTGGAGTAACATTGTACAATCCCGCAGTCTATATACACTATGATATTTCTTTCAGAAATAAGTTTCCTCACTTAAATGCATTTATCTAATGTTTCCTTTATAATGTCTATAAATGATAGGGAGATACTATTTCTACTTTTGATTATGGTGCTGTGTAAGAAAAATTAATCATTTCATAATGCAGCAAGTACATGAATGAACATTAAGTTACATATTACTGAGCAATGTCTCCAGGGCTAAGCAAAGTGTGGGTAACACCGCACAGCTAGAGGAGCAGAGGATTCTGGGAGAACAGTGACTAGAGATAGTCTAACAAGAAACCACAGCAGTGATTGGCTGCATGCAGCCCCCAAATCCTTCTGCCTAATTGCCAGATTTGCTTGTTAAAATTTGTAACATGAATGTAAAGTGCCTGCTGATACGTTATTATAGATAGATGTCTCTTTATTTGATTAAATGTATTGTTTTAACTTATTACCAAAATAACGGTAACGTGTGGCCCTTTGAAGGTTAGAGAGCTGTCCATGTGGCCCCTGAAGTGTATCAGGCTGTCCATTTAAATCTATTTTGTTGGCCACTTTGAAACGGCAGCAGAGGAGGAGAAGTGTAAGCAGGAGACCAACGCTGTGAGAGCCGATCAGTCATGTTACCCAGGGCTCTGGCTAAGGGAATCAGCCGGTCAGATGGCCGTTATATTATTCTTTATAGTACAAGTGTGTTCTATAGTCGGCATTAGGCTCATTGAGTGAACTCTCTGTCTGAGGGACACAATCATTTGTAGGGTTCCCGACAAATCCGTTATATTGTTGTCTCTACAGGTGGACGTGATCTGATTGACAGACTGTGTCCAGCGCTGCATAAAAATGTCATTTATAAAAAGACAATTATTGTTCAATTAAAAAAAAAAACTAAAAGTTATTTATTTCAAAAGAAATGAAAAATGGTCCTAATAAAATGCCTGTAATGTAAGAAATGAAAGGCGCTATATGATACAAACACATTTATCATGATCCTTTATGATCCGGATAACACCAGATAAGTGCAGCTTTTACAACATTGATATAAATGACGTCAGTTCACAAATTGTGGCTCAGGAGAAAGTGGTTTTATTACATCTATATATCGTCTCTGGGGGCCATGAGATCACCCACTGTCCTCCGTCCCATGTACCCCGATAAAGACCAGCACACAGTGCAGAGAGACTCTCCGATCACACTAACCTGGCTGTAGCGGCTGATGGATCAGGGACCCCCGCTGTCCGGGGCTGCCCTGTGCGCAGGTTACAGTCAGCTCACCCCCCGGGGACGGGAACGTCGTCCCAACATCTCTGGTGTTTTTCCTGGTCGCACTCATCACTATTTCCAGCTCACCTAGAAGATTTACGGATACTGAACATTAACCAGGGAAACGGGTGATGGACAGAAAATAATAACAGACACATTGCAGGGTTATTACAGATCAGTTGGTTATTACAGATCAGTGGTTGCATTAGGTGTAGTAATAATATTTGTCATTACATCAGGACCCATGTTATATTAGGACATTTGGTAACGTACCTGTCTGGATGCCTTTATTCAGCACCTTGCCGCTCCTTTTGTGTCTGAGCGCTGGACTCGGTTCCCACGAGCCGTTCGAAGACATTACAGAGTCCGTATCCGCCATCTTAATGAGAGAAAGAGGGAGGGTCACAGAGCGATCCCACCACCCTCGGATCGCCGAGGTCACAGACACCCGGGGACGACCGAGACTGAGATAAGGGGCATCAGATACATCTATCAGAGTGTTCATACTTATCTAAGTATTGTCCCGTAGACATGAGAAAACTAATTACATATGAAGGTAAAACATAAGACAGATCGGATTATACTACAGAATTCTTACGTTGCTCCAGAATAATCAGAGAACAGCAGGTAGAATTATTCTCCTACCTTCTTTGGACTTTTCTGTTTCTTTGAGATTTCCACCGTGCGTTTCTTTTGAAGGTCAATAGTACTGTAGAGACGGGAGAGCTTGGACGAAGGACGAACTCTCTCTGGGCCAAAAGCTTTGATGAGTCTGACTGTATCTATGGTGGACATAGAACTGCTTGTCCGCATCCCAGTTGATGCTTCACTATTAGTTTGAGTAGCAGTTTCCGAGTCGGTGTGGGCACTTTCGGTTGTAGAGCTTCTCGCCTTGGAAGACAAGCCTGAATACAATGACCCACCGCTAGAAACATTGCCGTAAGATTTACTTTGTGATAACTCTCTCATTGAGCCATTGGAGATTTCCATTTCATCCCGTGTCAGAGTCCGGCTAACGTTCTGAGGCTTTACTTCCGATTTCTTCCTGTACTGTTTTTCTCTATCTGTTTTCTTAGTCTCCCATCTTTGCTCGTTTTCTTGCCTTCCATTTAAGACTTGGGCACCATTCTTTGCGTCTTTAGGAGACTGCAATGAGTAGGGGGCTGGGTTTCGTAGAAGCTTTGCGAGCCGGTCCAGACGTTCCACCAGAGATATTTCCAACTTGCTGCTTGAATCAGAGAGCTGGCTTTTCTTTCTGTCTGTAAAACGTGCCCACAGCTCATCAAGGCTCTGGTTGGAGACAATAGTGTGACTTGGTGTTGACTCTGGTTTTTGGAATCCTTCTTGGAGATGGTTGGCCCGACTACTGGAGGAGCTGCCGTCCTCTTGAACCTCGCGTTTCTTGGTGTCCCAGCTGCTGGTGGGTGAGTAGCTCTGGTTCCCCAGCGTTTGCCCGTTCTTGTGACTTCCTCCAGGAACATCAGTGATCTGGAAACTAGGCCCCGTATAGTCAGTTTTCTTTGTCCGGGTCAACTCAGATGCTGACTCCAAGGATTTGTATCTCAGAGGTAACATAATGTCCGACTGTTGCTCTGCTGTAGAGTCAACCTCGGCCTGTAAAGGGTAGAACTCACTATCCTCAAAGGATGAGCGTAGGTGGTACTTTTCTCTCCGATTATCTGATCTCTCTCTCGGCACTGCTGCAGGCTGGGGGCCTCTCGGTTGGAGTGTACCGTAGGATGCTTTACTGTAGCCCCCAAACTCATTCTCTGACTCAATTCCTGGCATGTGTGTCTGTTTTGCTTTATGGTGGAGATTTTTGGATAATTCCAGGTCATCGTGAAAACCTTTTAAAATGTTAATAAAATAGGGAAATTACTTATATTTATCAATGTATAATGATTTGGCCGTCTAATAAATCATTATTTATCATTTCACCAATCACAAGTGAACTTAATATAAACTGACAGCAGTGAGTATATCACCACTCTTACAAACCATGAAATAACAAGAATTTTGGTGGCTGCTCACCTGTAGGTGTCTTCCGTTGTTCCCGACTCTGATCCCATGCTATTCTAGGCCCTTGATCCTTACTGTAGATGCCGTCTTTGTGTCTCGGTATGGAGGGATCAGATAACTTTTCCGTGGCGGAGCCCAAGATTTCCGCTGGAAACTTTGGTGACATGGCGTCATTGGAACCTGAGGGTAGGGGGGCAACCTGTGAACGGTGTCCTAACATCACAAACTAACAATATAAGGATCAGATGTAGCAGGTGGTGGATTTCTCACCACTTTCATGTCGGAATGTAACCCATATTTGTAAACGGAAACTGGTCCAGCCCTCTCCATCCCACCAGCCACCTTCAGTGAAATAATTTGAGGCACATGTGCCCGGTAATTCTGGTTATATAGTTGTATTGTGAATTTGAAGAATAAAATCACAAGAGTAAATTACAAATTTCCAGCGACACAAAAGAGAATGCTCTGGAGACACAGTGGTCAACGCCTGCAGGAATTTTATAAATTGGACCTTACAAGGAACGAGCAGAAGAACCCGAGACTCTGCTAAAACACTGGTGGAAAGTGACAAGAACCATCTTAATAAGGAAAGTAAACAGCTGAATAGTGAGAAATGATTGGACCTAACGTTATCTTACCTGGATGGGAGCTCTCAATGGTGCTGACTGGAGATGTCCTAAACCCTCCGTCCATACGAGGGACATAGAACAATTCTGGACTTCCAGGCGGCTTGTATGGTATCAGCAGAGGCTGATCTGTACCAGGTGATCAAACAGATTAAAACCACATACAGTAAAATATAGCTCAACATTAAAGGACAGTAACCCCTAGTGAGAAGTTCTACTTTAACCCTGGTCTCAGTGATGTCACTGGCTCCGTGTGGATTGATGTGTTCTGGTGAATATTGCTTTTATTGGGAATATTGTCCACCTCAGTGAAGGAGACAGGTGTACTTTAAACGCAAATCAATATATTTATCTTGGGTGAGATGCGTATACATTCACATAAAGCTTTAAAGCCCCTGTCATGATGTCAAAGGAGTGGGTGTAACAATAAGTAACATCTCCAAAATGGGCAACTGGAGAAGGGTTTGCGGTAGAAGGGAGATAGACATGCAACTGAAAATGAATATTGCTGGCGCTAGCACAACCAGCGCGATAGCTATCCTGAGATACCGGCTACATACATGTCACTCACCCCGCCGTGTTGAAGTCAAGACTCTAGCCCCCCATTGTGTCATTACTCGGTGGTGGTGTTGCCGCCTATGTAAGTCATCCTATACCAGGAATCTCTTACATCACAAAGTTCTAGAACAGAACTTCTTTGTGATGTTTTTAAGAAAGAACAATGGACACACTTTATAATGTATCTCATCTCTAAACAGTCTACTCATCACAGAACACTTGCTCACCAGTAGCCCGGCACAGGCTGGAGATTGGAGTACTGGACTGCGACCATCTCTCTGGAGTCCTCTCGGGCTTTCCAAGTGAAGCGGAGACTTCTTTGGGTGTGCCGTCAATGAAAATCTCCGCTGAAAAGCTGGTCTTCTCAGGACTTTCCGTTGTTATCTGTGTTGTAGCATCAGATAACGGCCAGCGCCTTCTATCAGACTGGGATAATCTCTCTGGAGTATCTTCTTTGTCCACCATTTGGACAACGTCTTCTTTAATTTCTCCGTTAGTGGCTTTAGGAGCAGAATGCATGAAATAGGAGCTGTTGGCTGTTACTTTACCAGGGAAAAGGACTTGATCATTTCCAGACAGATTTGCAGAGGGCAATGCAGGCATTTCTGGATTTGTTCTGAGCCCACAAGCTGGTGACTCATTTGCAGCATCTGATTCCACCACGTTTGATACATCGAGCACTTTAAAGTCCTCTTTTGGGGAGATTGTCACATGGATACAAGAAAGTGCTTTCATGGTTGGAGAAGATACATTGGCTGACTTGGGTCGTAATTTCTGTGAGGACGATTGATCCGCCCCATTGGTATGTGTCTTCTCAACTCTAATGGGCTCATTGTAGGATTTGGACAGGTCAGCATCAAGTCCCTTTATTTGTTTATCAAGACTACTGGCTACAGAACGTGGTGTTTGTAATGTATCATGGCCGGGGATAGCATTCTCCATCTCAAGAGGTATCAGTCTACTGGATCTCTCAAAAGTTGGCAGAGAATTCTCCTCGCAAGGTAAATTCAATTCTGTGGAGGAAGAATATTCTGTGTCCAGAGACAAGATTGGGGCAGAAAGCTGGTGGCTTCTAGCTTCATTGGGTTGATTTTGTGATGCCAAAACTGTCATGGGAGACGGGTACTGAACTACATCTTCACCGGCACGGTGCGACACGGGTACATCTTGTTCTAGAATCACATGACTGACATTATTTGGTCTTGAAGTCACCGGAGTCGGCTTTTTTCTGAAATCCAGGTCGTTAGACGACTGGCCAAAGACAACATTCTGTGAACCAGAATGTGACGGCTCAGAGCCACCAGCTTTAGGGGTGGGAGAAACAGATCGGAGTGAGGAACGTTTGCGTGATGCAAATGTGATAGAAGCAATTGGCTTTGTAGTGTCTTCATGGAGTTTCACCGGCAACACAGCCGGTGCGTCCAATTCTCGATACGTTCTACTCCATTGTTCTGGGGTCTGTAGCTCAGTTGTCGGATGTTGCTGGTGATAAGTCAGGATCACCGGATCTTTAAGATTCTCTGCGCCCGTAGAGCTTTGCTGGGCACCGTTTGCTTCATCACCGATGGTTGGTAATGGCTGAACCGCGCTGTTCTCTAATGAGTCATGAGAGCTTGTGACATGTAACTGTCCATGGAACGGGGATGGGGTCATCTGTAACCTGAAGTGGTCTGTGTCCCTCGTAGCAGCCGGCTCCCTGGAGCCAACATGTGAGTAACAGCGATCCTGTAAATGAAAATATAAGTATAAAATTCTCCATATACATCTAATGTATGAATGACTGAATCAGTGGACAATGAAAATGAAACATAAGAAAGAATTATCCCCCAACTTTTCCTATATAAACTCTTTTCTGTCTCACGTTTCTGATAGATAACAGTATCTTCAGCTTGGACAATTGACACGAATCCAGAGGTGTAAGTGGAAGCGTCATTCTAACATTGCAGTAACCACAAGAGCAGAACATATTTATGCTGACGAGTGATTCCTGTCGTCAGGGAATTAGATATGAAGTGTTGGGGGGGGGGGGGGGATCTTATACTGATTCAGTCAATAAGTTGTGTGTGACAGTGTGTGGGGTTAGGGGGGATATTACAGTAGAGGATAGGGGGCGAGGGATTTAAGTAAGGCTAAGGGATTACCTACGTAAGCTGAGGTGATACGTTCCAGAGAGCAGACGGCTGGATGAATCTTCATACACGAGGCATGAAGGCAGAATACTATGCTCAGTCTTACTTACCTCAACAATCCTTCTCCTATTAACTAAGCTTACAGTACTGCTTCCCCTCTCATATCACAGACAGGTGAACCAAATCCAGTATATTTAAAGAGAGTCCTAACTGGATCTTATACAAGGCAAAAAGCTTAAATGGCAAAGAACAGCATGTCAGTTTACCTTGACATCATTGACCATATCCGTTTATGAATCTATCTGTATCTTTTAAACAGCTCTATTGTCACATTCTAACCAACCAAGCTCAAAAACTGCTGCAATATAGAGGAGCCTCACCCTCCTCTAAGCGATCGAGCAGGCAGCATGATGGACATAGTTAGTTAAACATAATATAATTTTACTCAGTAATAAACAGGCTTTTATTCTGCTTCTATCAAACAGCGGCTTCTCCTCCTCTCACATTAAGATGTCACCGGACATAGCAGACATTTTCCCAAGTATAGAGACGTGTTTCTAAAGACTGCCGCATATTTGCTGCCTACACCCAGCATTCACCACCGGTCTTTATTTGTATGAATGAGACCGAAATAGATCTTCTGCTGTGTGATTGGAGCATTGAATGTTGTGTTATGTTACAAGTGTCGGAGAAGTACAAGGATTGTACTCAATGCTCACATAATAAAATGTATGGATTAAAGAAAACCCAGTGAATGAACCAGCTATAAATAAAACCTAGCTACAGTCAGGAGAGCTCTTGTTGTATGTAGCTGGGCCTGAAATAACCTATTGTTCTATGAAGCAGAGTACTGGATGGCCTTCAGCGGCTGCTGCTCCAGGAAAATCTATTTATCCATAAACATACAATTAGAGCTGCTGGCGAACGTCAGGCTGGAAATCAGGGTCACTCCCAGCACAAAGAGAAGTCACAGCTTCAGTACCTTCTGCTTCCGGGTGTTCCAACGTTCCAGTTACAAAAATGTAGAAGAAAAAAAAGTTCCCAGACTGACGTATGGCTGTTTATTAGATGGAATGATTCCCAAATCTGTACACAGGAGAGCGCTACAGGCAGGGATTCGCCATCAGTCAATGGTTCTGCCCATGACTCCTAGTGGTCCCTAGGATA
Organism: Mixophyes australis; assembly: GCA_036250195.1. NCBI lineage: Eukaryota > Metazoa > Chordata > Amphibia > Anura > Limnodynastidae > Mixophyes > Mixophyes australis. The sequence goes on from JAVHZZ010000001.1 coordinate 497,803,486, forward strand.
GGGATTGGCGCTCTTTTGGCACATAGGTCCAGATGATGTCTGGTTTTTGTCTTGACCACGGTCATTGTATTTGTCTGCTCGTTACTCGTTGTCCTGACCACGGCCTTTTCTATGATGATGATATGGTCTACCCTAACCGTATCATCATCATCCCTGGCAGCGGCCTCCTAATGAGGCTCTGCACAGGGACACAGCGACACTCTGCAGCAAAAGCCACAACTCCTTGTGTGAAAACTGGAATCCCCATGACGATGCCCAACTACCGAGCCGTAGAGGACCCACTGACAGTGAGGAGACAAACCCTGGACTGAACCAACCTGCTGAGCTCCGTCTCATCTGGAAGCGGTTCCTGGATGCAGGTTGGCATATAAAACGACACTGTTAGTTTTGGGTGGGATTATATTTGAATAAATACTGAAAACTGAAAGAAGAGATAAAGAGTAACGTGCAGTTTACACATAAGGAACATGCAGAGGAAACACAGAAATAAAACCATCTGGTCCATCGCTGCTGCCACACAAGGAATCATACCACCACTGCACAATGTGACTTACCTGCCCCCAGCAGGAAGCTGCGTTGCAACAATTATAGTAAAGTTATTGAGGGGAACCATGATCTAAGGACAGGAACCTCCCTCAACTGACCTGCCAGAGCCAAGCTACCCCACACCCCAGCTGACCCGTCAATGCCATGCTAGCCCTGCCCCCTAGCTGTTATGTCAATATCTTGCTAGCCCTGCCCCCAGTAATGTCAATGCCATGCTAGCCCTGCCCCCTAGCTGTTATGTCAATATCTTGCTAGCTACGCCCCTAGCTGACCTGTCAACGACATGCCACCCCGCCCTCCAGCTGACCTGTCAATGGCATGCAAGCTCCGCCCCCAGTCATGTCAATGCCATGTTAGTCCCGCCCTCAGCTGACCTATCAACGCCATGCTAGCTCCAGCTGACCTGTCCGTGTGATGCTAGCCCCGCCCCTGGCTGACGTGTGTCCTGCATTCTCCTTTACGGTTGACCCATACGTGCCAAAAATACACTCATTCCCCAGCTGACCTGTCAGCGGCACACTCCACTTGCCCATCTGACAAACTAGCTTAATCCCATTCCCTGCTGATCTCTCTGTGCCCTCGCACCTGCACCACCTGTCCCACCAGCCTTAACTCACCGTCAACGCTCTCTTGGCTCCATCCAGCAGCTCTTTCTTGATTTCCTCTATTCGTCTTCTGTCCTCTTCGCTCAGGTCTGTGTCTGTCATCATGGGCTGACTGACCAATCTCAGCTGCACAGAACCTAGCAATACAAACCAAGAGTAAAACTCAGAGGAGCGACACGTCCAGCCTCACAGAGCCCACCGGGGCGTCACACGTCCAGCCTCACAGAGCCCACCGGGGCATCACACGTCCAGCCTCACAGAGCCCACCGGGGCGTCACACGTCCAGCCTCACAGAGCCCACCGGGGCGTCACACGTCCAGCCTCACAGAGCCCACCGGGGCGTCACACGTCCAGCCTCACAGAGCCCACCGGGGCGTCACACGTCCAGCCTCACAGAGCCCACCGGGGCGTCACACGTCCAGCCTCACATAGCCCAACCGGGGTGTCACACGTCCAGCCTCACAGAGCCCAACCGGGGCGTCACACGTCCAGCCTCACAGAGCCCACCGGGGCGTCACACGTCCAGCCTCACAGAGCCCACCGGGGCGTCACACGTCCAGCCTCACAGAGCCCAACCGGGGCGTCACACGTCCAGCCTCACAGAGCCCAACCGGGGCGTCACACGTCCAGCCTCACAGAGCCCAACCTGGGCGTCACACGTCCAGCCTCACAGAGCCCACCGGGGCGTCACACATCCAGCCTCACAGAGCCCAACCGGGGCGTCACACGTCCAGCCTCACAGAGCCCACCGGGGGGGGGGGGGGGGGTCACACGTCCAGCCTCACAGAACACATGGGGAGGAGGGGGGGTCACACGTCCAGCCTCACAGAGCCCACCGGGGCGTCACACGTCCAGCCTCACAGAGCCCAACCGGGGTGTCACACGTCCAGCCTCACAGAGCCCAACCGGGGCGTCACACGTCCAGCCTCACAGAGCCCAACCGGGGCGTCACACGTCCAGCCTCACAGAGCCCAACCGGGGCGTCACACGTCCAGCCTCACAGAGCCCAACCGGGGCGTCACACGTCCAGCCTCACAGAGCCCAACCGAGGCGTCACACGTCCAGCCTCACAGAGCCCAACCGGGGCGTCACACGTCCAGCCTCACAGAGCCCAACCGGGGCACCACACGTCCAGCCTCACAGAGCCCACCGGGGCGTCACACGTCCAGCCTCACAGAGCCCAACCGGGGCGTCACACGTCCAGCCTCACAGAGCCCACCGGGGCGTCACACGTCCAGCCTCACAGAGCCCACCGGGGCGTCACGCGTCCAGCCTCACAGAGCCCACCGGGGCGTCACGCGTCCAGCCTCACAGAGCCCAACCAGGGCGTCACACGTCCAGCCTCACAGAGCCCACCGGGGCGTCACAAGTCCAGCCTCACAGAGCCCACCGGGGCGTCACACGTCCAGCCTCACAGAGCCCACCGGGGCGTCACACGTCCAGCCTCACAGAACACACGGGGGGGGGTCACACGTCCAGCCTCACAGAGCCCACCGGGGGTCACACGTCCAGCCTCACAGAACACACGGGGGGGGGGGGGTCACACGTTCAGCCTCACAGAACACACGGGGGGGGTCACACGTCCAGGCTCACAGAACACACGGGGGGGGGGGGTCACACGTCCAGGCTCACAGAACACACGGGGGGGGGGGGTCACATGTTCAGCCTCACAGAACACACGGGGGGGGGGGGGGGGGGTGTCACACATCCAGCCTCACAGAACACATGGGGAGGGGGGTCACACATCCAGCCTCACAGAACCCATGGGGAGGGGGGGGGGGGTCAAACGTCCAGCCTCACAGAACACATGGGGGGGGTCACATGTTCAGCCTCACAGAACACACGGGGGGGGGGGGGGTGTCACACATCCAGCCTCACAGAACACATGGGGAGGGGGGTCACACATCCAGCCTCACAGAACCCATGGGGAGGGGGGGGGGGGGGGTCAAACGTCCAGCCTCACAGAACACATGGGGAGGGGGGGGGATCACACGTCCAGCCTCACAGAACACATGGGGAGGGGGGGGATCACACGTCCAGCCTCACAGAACACACGGGGGGTCACACGTCCAGCCTCACAGAACACATGGGGAGGGGGGTCACACATCCAGCCTCACAGAACACACGGGGGGTCACACATCCAGCCTCACAGAACACACGGGGGGTCACACGTCCAGCCTCACAGAACACACGGGGAGGGGGGGTCACACATCCAGCCTCACAGAACACATGGGGAGGGGGGTCACACATCCAGCCTCACAGAACACATGGGGGGTCACACATCCAGCCTCACAGAACACATGGGGGGGGAATCACACGTCCAGCCTCACAGAACACACGAGGGGTCACACATCCAGCCTCACAGAACACACGAGGGGTCACACATCCAGCCTCACAGAACACATGGGGGGGGGAATCACACATCCAGCCTCACAGAACACATGGGGAGGGGGGGGGATCACACGTCCAGCCTCACAGAACACATGGGGAGGGGGGGGGGGATCACACGTCCAGCCTCACAGAACACACGGGGGGTCACACGTCCAGCCTCACAGAACACATGGGGAGGGGGGTCACACATCCAGCCTCACAGAACACACGGGGGGTCACACGTCCAGCCTCACAGAACACACGGGGGGTCACACGTCCAGCCTCACAGAACACATGGGGAGGGGGGTCACACATCCAGCCTCACAGAACACACGGGGCGTCCAAACAATGCCAATGGAAATAACGATATACCAAACCAACTGGCGAGCCCAGTAAGTTAGATGCTGGCACCCGCTCGAATGCTGTCTGTTACTATATAACGGGCTGTTTCCCCGACCCCTCACTTCCTGGGGGGGAGCATTTACAGCCATTAACAAAGCTGCACCAACATACATCTCTTCCCTTATCTCAGAATATCTCAACTTCCCGCTCTGCCCAAGATCTGCGTCTCGTCCACACTCATTACTGCTCCCAGTCCCAGGTACAGGACTTCTCAGGCTGAAGATTGGGAGCAAGACTTTGTTGGTTTGATAATACAGTGTTGTTTATTTGCAATTGTAAAGTGCTGCGGCATATGAGGGTGCTATATAAATTAATAATTATGTAATACAGTCTCTGCGCTATCCTGGGCCGGCTTCCATGATACCCCCCAGCAGCAAGGGAGAGCAAAGCCTACGCGGATGCGGCTTCAAGTCAAGCAGTAAAAGACCCGACAGCATCACGGATTATGACGTAATAAAACCAGCAATGGATACTTATCAATTATTCCAATAATCTTATTTTCCATGGATCTATCCCCCCTTCTGTATAATAGATTTTCCTCCTCCAATGTCACAGTGTCCTCTTGTTCTACAAACTCTCTTACTTATAAAACACTGGACTCCATTATCCTGTCATATGCCCTCTGGAGGGTCAGATTGTGACGTCTTCCTGATAAGTGTTGTTGTACAACCTATGCACTGTTCTCTGAATGTTATGTCTTTTATTCATGTCTGTCTGTAGATACAGCCTCCAGGACCGTAGATGGTACTCGGGTGAGGTCTTACCAGTAACCTATAAGTATCGCTATAACCCCCCTCCTTCTGCCTCTAATACCTCTTCCTATACAACCAAGAATGCTTCACCAGCCTTATTACATGATCCAATATGGACTTACGTTGTGGCCTCCCGCCATCTTCCTCTGTAGTCTGTATTACTCGCCCTGCGGAAGGGAACAGAGTGTCGGTCTTCAGAAGACTTGTAATTCGCGCAGCCAGAGAGTCGCCGCTACTCTCGTCACTTTCTACTTCTCTGCCCCTTATGTAGCCGGGACCGGTGAGAGCCAGGGTGTGTTTCAAGTTGCCCACCGAACTCGTCACACTGCTTAAAAGTTGTTCAGTGCGTTGTACTTTCCCAATTACATCTCCGCCCTTGTTATGGTGATCCTGAACCTGGACGGTAGAAGCCATCACTTTATTAGCTGATGCTTCACTGGAGCCTTCTGGCTCCGATCTTCCCCAACGTTTGTGAAGAGTAACGGGTGCGGCCAGGCGGTTTCTGTCTTCAACCAGTTCTGCTAAATAAGAGATATCCTTAACGGGAGAACCATTACCAGAGTGATCTCCAGAATGAAGATCCGCATTCACTGAAGAAACTTTTTTTACCACATCGTCGCTCGTCACACTGCTGTTAAATGAGGTGTCCCAAGACATATCCTTTAGCAGAAGATCCAATGGACTTGCCGACCTACTGTTCAGAGTGTCGGACTTTAGAGAATCTTCTAAATTCAGGCCCACTGGAGGAGACACACTGTCCCTTAATGGAGAGGTCAGGTATAACCCAGAACTGGTGCTATCAAGGCCAACATCATCAGCTTCTGCCAAGAGTTTTCGGATCTCTTTGAGAGTTTTGGAGCCAACAAATGAGTCGTTTACAGAATCCATGGTGAGTGGTTGCTTTGAGGCACTTTGTAAGGACGATAGGCTCACTTGTCGCAAGTTACCGGTCAAGGAACTGGTATTTTCTTGACCCCCGTCATAGCCGCCATACTCAAACTGTTCGATCAGCTGTTTAACATGTGTGGACTCATCATACTGCAAAACCTGGGATACAGGCGGGGCCGAGTTGATGTCAATGGTCGGTTGAACATCTGGAGACATCTCTGACTTTTCTCTGACCAATGTCAGGAAGGAGAAGACTTCTTGTCCACTTTGAACATCCTTTGTCACAAAATCATCCTGGCTGATTGGTCTATCAGCAGTAAACTGAGGAGACGTTTCAGTGGCTAAAGGAGATTCCGGTCCGGCCACTGATCCCATGGGAATGGACACACTGGTGGTAGATGCAGATGAATATAGACTGGACTGGGAGATATTGGCACCAGTCTGAGAGCCCCCTGAAGACAACAATACATACATTAATAAGAAATATCATACACACAGGACCGATGTACAATGCAAACGTTATACTGCTACATGGCAGGAGAGAAAAGTGGGAGTGAGCAGAGTGGGATAGAGGTGCTGGAGGTAGAAGGGGAGAAAAATAAATATGGAGGTAGGGAACGAGGATAAAGGGGGAGGAGATACTGGGTGTTTTCACTGCTTTTAGGAGTACAAAATAGGATATTTGAGGATGTTATTTGTAGCTTCCTCATATATGCAGCATATTTATGCAAATATTTATGCAAATTTAATTATTTATTTTGTGTTTAATGCAAATCAATATATATAAATATATAAAGTACTATTATTGGTGTATTAATATGTAGTTTGTTTTAATAATTTATTTGATGTATGAATTTGAAGTAGTGCATAGTTAACTTATTTTAAAACAAACATTTTATTATTTTAATCAGCGATTCTTTACTATCTTCATCTTTAAAGTCTCTAACAGGCGATCAATGGCCATGACGGAGACGTTAGAAGAGTCATCAGCATTCTGGTCCAGAATACCCTGAAGACACAAAGGCTGGGAGGTGTCCAGCCTGGTAAAGTGGAGGAGATGCACTTCTGCCTCGCAGCGCTGGAATCATGATTTTGATTCCCGAAAATGGCCTTATCTGTGTGGAGTTTGTATGTTCTCCCTGCCTTTGCGTGGGTTTCCTCCGGGTGCTCCGGTTTCCTCCCACACTCCAAAAACATAATAGTAGGTTAATTGGCCTCTATCAAAAAATTTACCCTAGTCTCTCTCTGTGTCTCTCTCTCCATCTGTGTGTGTGTGTGTATGTTAGGGAATTTAGACTGTAAGCTCCAATGGGGCAGGGACTGATGTGAGTGAGTTCTCTGTACAGCGCTGCGGAATTAGTGGCGCTATATAAATAGATGATGATGATAAGATGGAAGGGAGGGGAACGGTATCTGCCCACTAAGTGATCTAAAACACTGAGGATTGAAAAAGCCCTAAAAGGCCGTCCAGGGACTGTATGACCGCTCGCACTCAGGCTGGCTGGCACATGGTGGAGCCAGAGCAGAGGGAAGAACAGTGTTAGAAGCAGCCAGGAGTTAGCACAAGTAGTACAATGAGGAACATTCTGGCCAGACGGCAAATTAGATTTTCAAAGACTACACATATAATAAGTAAACTGTGGGGGAAGGGGGCTCTATCACTGCTTCACTTATCATAGGTCACCTGTATAATATGAGGGCACCCCAAAATCATGCCCAGCCCCTACAATGAAGAACTTTTGTAGGAGCAGATTAGAGACGTTATCGGACTTGCATCACCCGGTCATTATTGATAGTTGCCTGTAGGTTAGTGATGGTTAGAGATCGCTGCTCTATAGAGATCTTGGGGCATGACACGTTCCCTTGTGTGTACATACAAGACCAGTGTTTAAACATTTAACGACATAGTGTCCTGTTTCTGGTCACAGGGAGATTTTCTGCACAAGATATTAAAGTATAATGTCTCATTTACCATCTGACAGCCTCATACTCCTGCTGGGGGTGGCCGTGGAACCTTTGATGGTGCGCAGGTCTGTTGGGGAGAACTCCGGTTCTCTGATCGGCCCCTTTGGAGCGAAGGGCGTCAGGATTGTTTTAGGGGACTGATTGATGCCGAGGTTCCGGAGATACATCTGAAACCACATTAATGTTATGAATTACAATTAGTTACCATCTGGCGCTTAATAGGCTGCGGTTCAAAAGCACTAATTGCAAGGGGTCTGCAAGGGGTCTGCAGTCCCCAAGAAAGAAGAGTTCTAAAAGTAAAGAGCTTGAAAAAAAATGCATTGAGAACCGTAAGAAATAGAAATAATAAAGTATAAAGTATCCACAATTTACACTTCTATTTCTTGCGGTTTTCAATGCACATTCTACAAGTTCTTTTCTTTTAGCGCTATAATGACGCTTTCCTAGAACACGGACCAGAGTTTATCGTATAACTGAACGCTCAGAACAGCGTAATAAGACTCTAGCTGGGCCACCATTTCCAGTATAAGCTTAAACTGGAAAACTGGATGAACATTACATTAAAAAAGGTATTTACACCCAAATTAGCCATTTACCATAATTAATATTTATTAACTCCCCCAAACCCCCATGATATGAATTAAAAAAAATATATATTTCTAATTTTATTATTATATATGTGGCTCTCTTTTCTCTTTGCCAGTCTGCACGTTGCTCAGTCAGCGCTGGATTGTCGACTAGGATCACACATGAGATCCGGAGAGGACCTTTAAAAGTCTACGTCAAAAAATGAGATGCCACTTACCGGTATTCTGTCCTCTATGTTGAGCTCATCCTCTTCTGGCGTCTTTTCAGTGGGTGCCCAAAAGGGGGCAAAGTTATCTACATCTAAACTGGTCAGTTCATGCTTGGAGGAAGCTGCAGAATCCAGGAGCATCTCCTTGAGGAGATCATTGGAGTTGGAGCTACTGGAGAATTCATGATCAAGAGAAACATCACTGAACTGATCCAATGTCACAATGTTTTCATGATGATTCAAAGTGGATTTATCAAGTTCCTTTTCTTGTTTATGGTGTGATTTGTCCTCAGTTTTAGTACATTCTGGACGGCTTTGAACTTCAGAAACCTCATACAGTCCCACACTTGGGGCTCTGTTGTTCTGTTCCACCTCATTATTATCTCTGCTTGGGATGGTGGAGACACCTCTCAAAGCTTTATAGCTTTGGACCTTGTTGGACCTGGAGATCTGGTGCACTTCTTCTGCTACGGGTTGAACAGCTGCCTCTGTCCACATCTCAGATGTGTCTTTACCTCTTACAGGTATCACAGAGTTGTAAGATTGAGACCTGGTCAGCTGGGAGACAGTGGAGGACTCACTCTCTTTTACATCCAAATTGCTCATAGAGGATGTGCATTTAAATGAAGCTGCAAGTCCTTTCTTTGGTACGGTGCCGCTTGTCTGTTTGGACAACATGCGGTTCAAGGAACTAGCCACCGCATCGAAAGCCAACTTTTTAGGAGATACGCCTGTTAAGCCACGGAGAACCAAAGCATCAAATGACTGGTTGGTATTCCAAGCTCCAACCTTTTCAATGTAGTTCAAGCTTGGCAGAGACTGGATCCTCCGCCGTTGTGGGGACAGCGATCTCTGAGAGTCACTGCTCTCCGGGTAGCCTTGGCTGCTTTGAACAGACTGGGGCACCACCTTGGTGACCACGTTCAGGTTAGAAGTGCCACCGGAAGGCTCTTCATCTAAAGACATCTCTGAGCCGGTGAGTTTGGCTTTAATTTGCTGTATTCTACCAGAGAGATGTTTCCGATTCATTGAAAAAGTTCCAGGTGTTGACTGAGAAATGGGATGAGCCAACTTGTCAATAAATGAAGTCTCATCCATAGGAGTGTTGCCTGCACGTGACATCTCTGTGTCTTTATGCCCACGTTCTATGCTGGAACGAGAGGATATAGCCGTCTCATCCGACAAGTGAGCTTCCACCGTGTCATTGCTCTTGTAGGGTGTCTCTGTGCAGGACTTGGTGAGGACAGGTCCACTTCGGGGACTAGAGCTCTCTCTCCTATTCTCAATGGCTTTTGACATCTCTTTCTCCTGATATCGTTGTTGGATTTCTGAGCACATCTGCTTGTGAAGGTCGTCCTTGTTAGGCTGAACTGTCTGCCGTATTGTTTGGTGTACGACACCACCAGACTGATTGAACTCGTTCAGTTTATGGAGATCTACTTTTTCTCTCTTCATAATATCGAGGACAACTTTTTCACTAGAGTCTGGGAATGAACCTTCTTGCAACAATGACTCCGATAGTGACCCTGTATCAGCTTGTACCCGAGGTTCTGACCAGTTGACCTCGTGCTGTTTTCGGACAGGTTCCTGCTGTTGAACGTCAATATTCTCGGACACAGACTGTGAAGAACGTCTAGAAGACGCTCTGCTGCTGCCAGACATAGCAACTTCCTTCTCCAACAGCTCCAGCAACACAGGGGCAGGAACATTACTACCCAAAAAAGAACCATCTTCTCTTCTGAGCTCCTCTATAGAAGGCTTAATGATCTCCTGGGATGCCACTGGCTTCAACACTCCTGATTCATTGCCGGCATACTCAGTAAGAATATGGTCTCCTTTATCTCCATGACTGAAAGACAACGGGTGCTGTGATAGGTACTGAACGCTGCTGACATCACCGGCTCCGTCCAGGCTCACCCCCAAGTAATGCTGGGACACCGAGAAGTTCCGGTCTACCTGGTCCAGCAATATCTCTTTATTGGCCAGCTCCACCGCGTCGCTCATCTGTAACAACTTGGATGAAGATCCAGGGAACTCCGATATATCAAGTGATCCTCTGGTGAGACATAACAAGAATAACAGTTATTGATTAGAAAACACAACAAACAATATACCTGAAATAATGGAGGTGTTTCTATTTAAAGGAGCCTAGGAAACAAATGCCTTGTAGATCCTGCAGGTTTCACATACAGACGCACCAACAGTGCTGTCACAGCAAGTATAACTGACATGCTATGCTTTATCATTAGAGCTTTTTATAATAGAACAGACACCCTTTAGACAGTGTCTTAGAACAATGAGGGGGCAACAGACGGATGTGATGGAAGGGAAGGAAATAATTCAACTTAAAAAACGTATTCTGTTCTTATTAACACCTATGAAAGTGCCATGAAGAGACATCTGTACCGTAGGGGAGCAAAGTCGGTCTCTGTGTGGTGGAATAAAGTATCTTCAAAGAACTTGTGTCCTGGAGTGGAGTCCGAGGTCAGCAGAGGGAGGCAGGGGGATAGGCGGCTATCCTGGATATCTGGCATGTAAACACAACACAGAAGATTACAGTCAGTGTCTAATAAACATGTTCACATTCGGGGATTCGTTTGGGAAGAGTCTGATATTTTGTCTCTTGTCTAAGGACCATGCAGCATAGATTTATCTCTGAGGAGAGCACGTTTATCACCCATATTATAGTCTATATTAGTCTACTGCCCCTTACATCTCTAACCTCCTCTCCATTCACACTCCCGCCCGCTCCCTGCGCTCGGCCAATGACCGCCGCCTCTCCTCCACTCTGATCACCTCTTCCCACTCTAGAATCCAAGACTTCTCCCGTGCTGCCCCCCTTCACTGGAACGACCTCCCTCGCTCCATTCGTCTCTCACCCAATCTGTGCTCCTTCAAGTGGGCTCTTAAAACTCACCTGTTCCTTAAGGCCTACCAACCATCCACTTAACCTCTCACCTCTTCTGGTTCTCCCCTGCCCCCTTTCTCTCTCCCCGTTGCTTCACTGGCTCCCTTATGTACCTGATTCTGTTTACCCTCCCTTAGGATGTAAGCTCGTATGAGCAGGGCCCATCTTCCCTCCTGTCTCCAGACCTGTTCTTCCGCTCCGTCTCTACTGTATCTGCCTGCCTGGAGTTTCTGAAGTACTGGTACTTTGTGTTTATTGTTCTGTACTGTCTTACCCTGTATAGTCTACTGTTTGTACCATGTACGGCGCAGCGGAAACCTTGTGGCGCCTTACAAATAAACGATAATAATAATAATATCAGAAAGCGAACGTTATTATCTTATAATGACCATGGGACACCAGCGGTCATCAACATATCCATACCCAGGTATAGCGAGCGTGTACGGCCAGCAGACGTGGGTTTCCCCAGATCAATCTCCAACTGCAGCGACCCTTCCTCCATGCTGGGCAAATCCGTGTGTTCCACGTGTGCATCCGTCTCGCTAAGCGTGGGCATGACGCTGGCATCCTCCTGGGCCAGAAGCTGGTACCACGACTCTGCAGCCTGGATCAAAGACAGAGAATTCCAATCAGTAATCGGAGTGAGCGCATAGGGGCGAAAAATAACAGAGTTCACCATCCTATCTAGTCTGAAAGTCATTAGCGGTATCAGGAAGGATTTTACCGTTTAATTTTATCTTATCGATGGTGAAAATGTCACATAATTTCTACCGATTGTCAGCAAATATATCTGTTAATACTCCTGACCAGCGCCAATCCCGATCTACGCTTCACAGATCTGCGGCAACTGCAAATACTGCACTAAACACGCGACTCTGCTGTACTCGTGTGTTCACTGGCAGCTATGTAGATGTGTACCCCAGTACTGGAAACCAAGGAGCCCCTTCCCCGTATAGAGGGATGAAGGGTAACTAGACCCCCCCCCCCCCCCCCCCCCAAAACAGACATGAGATCTCAGACAATACACTAACTATAACTAATAAGTAAACTTACTAGACAATTATAAAGAAATAATTCATTGTACAAACTATGTCTTTATCGGATGTTTTATTGACCAAGGAAAACAAAGAGCAGAAACACATATATAATATTTATCAGTTCCGAGAGATGTAAAAGGAAGAGGGCATTAAACATGTAACACTGAAACAGGTGTAATCTTTCCAACAAAAGTAACTATCGCCATTCAAAACACCTCCACGTCTTAACCTTACGTAATAGGGGCTACGAAGAGTAAAGACAAAAGGACCGACGCTCAGTTATTAAACTTTGCTTTTTTAAAAAGCGAGAAACGTTTATTTCCCCAGTCAAGTGTCCTACAAATAGCAGCCTCGTGTCAGATCTACAGTTTACATTGGGGCTTTGTGTGTCTATTTTTAGTGGCTGGTTACGCGGTGTAAGATGGGGCGCAGCTCCCACATTGTTCTCCGACGTGATAAAACCAACGTTCAGATAAAAACACTATTTATGGGAAGAAAATTGAGCATCAGCTGCCAGAAATCTTTCACAATTAAATAAAAATGCTAATGAGTCATTAGGAAGAAAACAAGTGTTACACAGAGCTTCATGTCAAAGACCAACTAATTAACAACTTGTTTTTAATTCAATTATCGAGGCAGGCAATTCTGTATCCATCATTTCACAGCAGAACTGACAGAGAAAGACACAAATGTATATGTGTCTGTACACACCGGATGTCAGTCCGAAAATGAGTCTCCTCTTCAAATATGGCGAATACGTTTACACGAGACGAGGACACGTGTCATAGTCATTAGGAAAACATTAATTTTTCTTTTGGAAGAAGTTTAAGGAATAAAGCCACAATGTGATATTAATACACATGGAAGCTGTTACTATGCAGGATAATATACATGGAGGATTTATATGGAACCACACATGTCCTCTGCCGATGGCAGCCATGTTAAGGGGGAGGAGCTACTCCCACTGAGCAGGCAGCATGTGAGGGACAGCTAGGCAGACATGCACTGTGCTGATTGGGCGAGCGATGTCACAGCCATCATATACCTGCAGATTCAGCTTTTTGGCTGGTAGAAGATCCCACATGGGAGGTTCCTGGTGTCTGTTATTAGAGGAGGGATAGCACTGAACTGTGTATTCTACATTCATGATTCATACCCGAAAACTTCAAATTTGGGGATCATGGTTTTTTTCTTCTTAAGTTTTTATCAAAAGGCTACAAAAAAAAGATCACAGGAAATCTTTCTGTTCAGAGAGACCAAGAGAGAGGAAACTGGATCCCCCCATGCAGCAGAATGGGGCTTATTGTTATATACGGGTTTACCTGCTGTTATAAACAAGTCATGGGCAGCGCTGGGTAACCAGCCGTACATACAGGGAAAGTACAGAGTGACAGGAGGACACTGATATATGTACTGTCGCTGGGATACAGAGCGACAGATGGCTGATCCTGGACGTACACAACTAATCCCTGCAGGATAATTAGCAGCTGATGAACGTACAAACAGATACTCAATACAAAACAACTAGTTATTACACATCAGACAACACAATAAACAATGCCTAAGTAATATATATATATATATATATATATATATAATCTCCTACTGAAGCAGCATACATTAATAACCACAGATATCGTGGGTAAATACAGCAGCACCAGTGCTATAACCATCAGTTATAACACATACAAATATATTTCACTACAACCCTTTAACCAAGCAGTGGGGCTGCCCCACATCTCTCACGTGAGGCCTCTTTATGTGATATGGACCTTTCAGGTAAATGACATAAGTGCGGTGCGTAGAGATAACCGGGTCCTTGTGTCTCCTCTCCGCCGTTTCTCCTCATTCCTTCCGCACCCAGCACAGGGAGCTGCACTGGACGTCAGTCTCCGACGGCGGCTTTACTAGCGGCTGATAATGCTTCCGCCTAATACTAGGGCGCAGTACATGGTAGTGTACATAGAGTGACTGTTTAGTGGTATATCCATCACACATTTATACTGTGCCCCCAGCTGTCTACGCCTCAGCCCTCGTTTCTTCCATACTGTGCCGTATACAGTCTGTCCCACACAGGTCACAAACATCTGTATTTTTTTCTAATATATATTTGTATTTAGCTCTCCTGAGTGCCGCTCTCTCTACTACACTGGAGCCCAGAGGACACAGCTCTACGGTGAGAGACAACGTGGTGTGCGACAGAGATTAACCCACTGGATGTATACTGTGTACCACTGTCTGTGTAACAATCCCAGGAGATCAGCAGTTTCTAAGATACACAAACCACCTCGTCAAAGCTATTTACGTTTCTTCCCCACGCTGGTGTTTGGTCTTAACAACAACTGAACCTCTTGACCACGTCTGCTTGATATTATTGCTGCCACATGATTGGCTGATTAGATTATTGCAGTAACGAGCAGGCTACCTAATAAAGTGTCCTGTACTCTGTTGTCACTGTATACATTGCTCTATAGGTGTAATATAACACATACATATGTAATATACACCGACCTATAGGTGTAACAAAGTGTACCCATAACGTATACACTGCTATCTCTGGATAGATTGATCTATAGATGGAATATTTATATACATACAGAGAATATATACACTGCTACTCTATATCCACTGATGTATAGGTGTAATATAACACAGGCACGGATATTATATTACACCTATACATCAGTGGATATAATATCTGTGCCTGTGTTATATTACACCTATACATCAGAGTATAACACATGTACAGATATTATATACGCTGATGTCTAGGTGTAATAGAACACATATTGCATACACAGTGGGGGAGAAATCAATTGGCCACGTTACTGTCAAAAGTAATGCGGTCTGCACACTATTACCGATATTACGGTAATTTCAATACCAACTTTTTGCTCGCTGCTCCCTGAGCCGCAAACAGAAAGCCTGGTTAAATTTACCGTATTAACGGTAATAGGTTTACCGCAGCAGCTCTCTGGCTGGAATTGAATTCCCCCTGTGGCATCTAGGTGTAATATAACACATATTACATACACAGTGAGGTCTGGGTGTAATATAACACATATTACATACACAGTTATGTCTGGGTATAATATAACACATTATATACACAGTGATGTCTAGGTGTAATATAAAACATATTATATACACAGTGATGTCTAGGTGTATTAATATAACACATATTATATACACAGTGAGGTCTGGGTGTAATATAACACATATTATATACACAGTGAGGTCTGGGTGTAATATAACACATATTATACACACAGTGATGTCTAGGTGTAATATAACACATTATACACACAGTGATGTCTAGGTGTAATAGAACACATATTATATACACAGTGATGTCTAGGTGTAATATAACACATATTATATACACAGTGAGGTCTGGGTGTAATATAACACATATTATACACACAGTGATGTCTAGGTGTAATATAACACATATTATACACACAGTGATGTCTAGGTGTAATAGAACACATATTATATACACAGTGATGTCTAGGTGTAATATAACACATATTATATACACAGTGAGGTCTAGGTGTAATATAACACATATTATATACACAGTGGTGTCTGGGTGTAGTAATATAACACATATTACATACACAGCAGGGCCGTCTTTCCCATTGGGCACGCTGGGCAGGTGCCCGGGGGCCCTGCAGCCCAGGGGGGCCCTCCGGAGGCAGGAAAAAAAAGAAAACCCTGAAAAAAAAGAAGAAAATACTTACCGTGCTGTCAGCTGGCGATCCGGCTCCCTCCCTGGTCTCCTCCTCCGTCGCGCTGGCAGTGCATGTCGGGCGTGACGTCATCACGCCCGCCCAACATCCATTGCGGAGCGCGACGGAGGAGGAGACCAGGGAGGGAGCCAGATCGCCAGCTGACAGCACGGTATTTTCTTCTTTTTTTCAGGGTTTTCTTTTTCCTGCCTCCGACGGGCCCCCCTGGGCTGCAGGGCCCATATATATAATCATTATTTTTGTATATAGGGGCCCAGGTGCACAGGCCCAAGAGGTTCTTAAGAGGGCCCTGATACACAGTGATGTCTAGGTGTAATATAACACATATTACATACACAGTGAGGTCTAGGTGTAATATAACACATATTACATACACAGTGAGGTCTAGGTGTAATATAACACATATTACATACACAGTAATATAACACATATTATATACACAGTAATATAACACATATTACATACACAGTAATATAACACATATTACATACACAGTAATATAACACATATTATATACACAGTAATATAACACATATTACATACACAGTAATATAACACATATTACATACACAGTAATATAACACATATTACATACACAGTAATATAACACATATTACATACACAGTAATATATAGAGATGGGCGGGTCCGGTTCTCCGAGAACCGAACCCACCCGAACTTTGGGTATCCGAGTACCGAGCTGAGCAGCTCGGTACTCTCCCGCCCATTCCGAATCCAAATCGAGGCCGAACGTCATTGTGACGTCGTCGAATCTCGGGGCTCGCGATACTTCAACTTTATAAATACACGCCTCCACAGCAATCCATCGCCATTTGACAGAGGGAGAGAGCAGGGTGTAGTCATAGGCTAATTAGAGCAGGGACAGAGAATACAATATTGTTCTTGCAATTGCTCTAACCAAAATCGCTAGTGCAGAGAGGAGGATAGAGGTTTATTATTTTTTCTTCATATTTGGCACTCCCCAGCGCTTTTGGGGTGTCCCCCATAATTGTGCATTAATATTTCTGGCTGTCAAAAGTCATATCTGTCAGCAGTATCTACTAAATAATTTTTAGCACTCCTCAGTGTTTTTGGGGTGTCCTCCCTAATTGTGCATTAATATTTCTGGCTGTCAAAAGTCATATCTGTCAGCAGTATCTACTAAATAATTTGTAGCACTCCTCAGTGCTTTTGGGGTGTCCTCCCTAATTGTGCATTAATATTTCTGGCTGTCAAAAGTCATATCTGTCAGCAGTATCTACTAAATAATTTTTAGCACTCCTCAGTGTTTTTGGGGTGTCCTCTCTAATTGTGCATTAATATTTCTGGCTGTCAAAAGTCATATCTGTCAGCAGTATCTACTAAATAATTTTTAGCACTCCTCAGTGTTTTTGGGGTGTCCTCCCTAATTGTGCATTAATATTTCTGGCTGTCAAAAGTCATATCTGTCAGCAGTATCTACTAAATAATTTTTAGCACTCCTCAGTGTTTTTGGGGTGTCCTCCCTAATTGTGCATTAATATTTCTGGCTGTCAAAAGTCATATCTGTCAGCAGTATCTACTAAATAATTTTTAGTACTCCTCAGTGTTTTTGGGGTGTCCTCCCTAATTGTGCATTAATATTTCTGGCTGTCAAAAGTCATATCTGTCAGCAGTATCTACTAAATAATTTTTAGCACTCCTCAGTGTTTTTGGGGTGTCCTCCCTAATTGTGCATTAATATTTCTGGCTGTCAAAAGTCATATCTGTCAGCAGTATCTACTAAATAATTTTTAGCACTCCTCAGTGTTTTTGGGGTGTCCTCCCTAATTGTGCATTAATATTTCTGGCTGTCAAAAGTCATATCTGTCAGCAGTATCTACTAAATAATTTTTAGCACTCCTCAGTGTTTTTGGGGTGTCCTCCCTAATTGTGCATTAATATTTCTGGCTGTCAAAAGTCATATCTGTCAGCAGTATCTACTAAATAATTTTTAGCACTCCTCAGTGTTTTTGGGGTGTCCTCCCTAATTGTGCATTAATATTTCTGGCTGTCAAAAGTCATATCTGTCAGCAGTATCTACTAAATAATTTTTAGCACTCCTCAGTGTTTTTGGGGTGTCCTCCCTAATTGTGCATTAATATTTCTGGCTGTCAAAAGTCATATCTGTCAGCAGTATCTACTAAATAATTTTTAGTACTCCTCAGTGTTTTTGGGGTGTCCTCCCTAATTGTGCATTAATATTTCTGGCTGTCAAAAGTCATATCTGTCAGCAGTATCTACTAAATAATTTTTAGCACTCCTCAGTGTTTTTGGGGTGTCCTCCCTAATTGTGCATTAATATTTCTGGCTGTCAAAAGTCATATCTGTCAGCAGTATCTACTAAATAATTTTTAGCACTCCTCAGTGTTTTTGGGGTGTCCTCCCTAATTGTGCATTAATATTTCTGGCTGTCAAAAGTCATATCTGTCAGCAGTATCTACTAAATAATTTTTAGCACTCCTCAGTGTTTTTGGGGTGTCCTCCCTAATTGTGCATTAATATTTCTGGCTGTCAAAAGTCATATCTGTCAGCAGTATCTACTAAATAATTTTTAGCACTCCTCAGTGTTTTTGGGGTGTCCTCCCTAATTGTGCATTAATATTTCTGGCTGTCAAAAGTCATATCTGTCAGCAGTATCTACTAAATAATTTTTAGCACTCCTCAGTGCTTTTGGGGTGTCCTCCCTAATTGTGCATTAATATTTCTGGCTGTCAAAAGTCATAACTGTCAGCAGAATCTACTAAATAATTTTTAGCACTCCCCAGTGGTTTGCGCTCAGAATGGATTCAAAGCAGTCCACATATGATCTAAATGAGCAACCAGGTTCTGTCACCAGTCCTGATGTTAGTGTTCCCAGTACGTCATCTGGCCAAGGCGATGTCAAACAACAGAGTGTTTTCAAATTAGTGCAAAAAACAAAAACCAAAAAAAAATTTACTGTATTGAAGCGAAAAAGAAGTGTAACTGAGCAAAAGTTAAGTGACGATAAAAAAAAAATTGCAAGCATGCCATTCTACACACGCAGTGGCAAAGAGAGAATGAGGCCTTCACCTTTGGCTATTAGTGGCAGATCCCAAAAAGTTACCCAGCCTACAATTGGTGCACAACTACTGTTACGCGTCAAAGCCGAGCTGCAAGATAACAGTGAGGCATTACAGGAGAATATTTGCTCTGATTCACAAATGACAACAATCCCTGTGGAGAGTCCATCCAACAGTGGGATGTCTAATCGTGAGCATTCTGCTGATGTGTGCCTTAATAGCCCGAGTGTAGCCGGTGATACCCAAATTGAGGATGCCACTTTGGAATTAGAAGAGGATGAGGGGGAGATTTGTGTAGGCGACGAGGGCGCTAATGATGATGTTGATGATTATGATGCAGCCAGATACCAAATTGCCTTTCTCAATTTCTATTTATATTCTAGATTATATAACGGCTGAATAGTTTTCTATTTTACTCCTAGTGGAGAGAGGATCTGATGCAGACAGATACCAAACTGCCTTTGTCCATTTCAATTTATATTGTACAGTATATAACGGCTGAATTTATTAGTATTTTATACAAGTGGAGGGGGGCCTAGAGAGACAAAAACCAAACTGGCTTTCTCCATGTCAATTAATATTGTACAGTCTATAACGGCTGGATTTTTTGGTATTTTATACAAGTGGAGGGGGGCCTAGAGAGACAGAAACCAAACTGGCTTTCTCCATGTCAATTAATATTGTACAGTCTATAATGGCTGAATTTTTTGTTTTTTTAAAAAAGTGGAGGGGGGCCTATAGAGACAGAAAGCAAACTGTCTTTTTCCATTTCTTTACATATTTAACTATAAGTGTAGGGTGTAATATACATTCAAAGACGATGGCTGCATTGCCAATATGCATAGATGGAGAGGAAGACAATCTGTTTTGTGTGTAGAATAAATGAAGGCCTACCAACGAAGAATTAAACAGTTTTTTTGGATGATTTATTACCTCAACAATTAGATTACTTATCTCTAAAACAGTTGGAGCACTAAATTGGGTTATTTTAGGCACAAAAACATGTATTTTCCAACAAAATAGCAAAACAAAACCAAACAAAACCAAAACCAAAACCAAAACACGCAATGGCGGTTTTGCAAAACCAAAACCAAAACCAAAACACAACGGTAATCCAGATCCAAAACCGAATCCAAAACCAAAACACGGGGGTCAGTGACCATCTCTAGTAATATAACACATATTATACACACAGTAATATAACACATATTACATACACAGTGATGTCTGGGTGTAATATAACACATATTACATACACAGTAATATAACACATATTACATACACAGTGAGGTCTAGGTGTAATATAACACATATTATACACACAGTAATAGAACACATATTACATACACAGTAATATAACACATATTACATACACAGTGAGGTCTAGGTCTAATAGAACACATATTATACACACAGTAATATAACACATTATATACACAGTAATATAACACATATTATACACACAGTAATATAACACATATTATACACACAGTAATATAACACATATTATATACACAGTAATATAACACATAGTAATATAACACATATTATACACACAGTAATATAACACATATTATACACACAGTAATATAACACATATTATACACACAGTAATATAACACATATTATATACACAGTAATATAACACATATTATATACACAGTAATATAACACATATTATATACACAGTAATATAACACATATTATATACACAGTAATATAACACATAGTAATATAACACATATTATACACACAGTAATATAACACATATTATACACACAGTAATATAACACATATTATACACACAGTAATATAACACATATTATATACACAGTAATATAACACATATTATATACACAGTAATATAACACATATTATACACACAGTAATATAACACATATTATATACACAGTAATATAACACATATTATATACACAGTAATATAACACATATTATACACACAGTAATATAACACATTATATACACAGTAATATAACACATATTATACACACAGTAATATAACACATATTATACACACAGTAATATAACACATATTACATACACAGTAATATAACACATATTACATACACAGTAATATAACACATATTATACACACAGTAATATAACACATATTACATACACAGTAATATAACACATATTACATACACAGTAATATAACACATATTACATACACAGTAATATAACACATATTACATACACAGTAATATAACACATATTATACACACAGTAATATAACACATATTATATACACAGTAATATAACACATATTACATACACAGTGATGTCTGGGTGTAATATAACACATATTACATACACAGTGAGGTCTGGGTGTAATATAACACATATTACATACACAGTAATATAACACATATTATATACACAGTAATATAACACATATTACATACACAGTAATATAACACATATTATACACACAGTAATATAACACATATTATATACACAGTAATATAACACATATTATATACACAGTAATATAACACATATTATACACACAGTAATATAACACATATTATATACACAGTGATACAATGTATCTCACCTCCGGCCTGTTCTCCGTCTCCCCCGGAGTTTCTCCTCTGACAGCCGTCTCCTCCATGTCTGTGTCCGGCTCCCGATCACCCGAACCCTGCGCACTCCCAGCCAGCGGCCGCCCGGCTCTCTCCCGCTCTCTCCGGCTCTCTCCCCCGCCCCGGCTCCCAGCGCTCCCGGCTGTTACTAGGGACGCGGCCCGGGGGCCCCGAGCGGGAAGTATGGAGGGAGCAGAGCGACACCTGCCGGAGGAATACCAGACTGCAGCTACAATTCTGTATTGAACGAGGGCAGCGACTCCTAGCGTCAACCTAGCATACTGTAATCATGCTGAAGACTAGCGACATCTACCGGACATCAGGAATGGTACAGGTACAATACACTTCATGGAGTACAGAGTGTTCTATAGGACATAAAGGACGGCTCTATGACTGTGACTATCTACACATAGGCATGTCCAGCAGAAGACTCAGGCATCTAAATATATCAGTGTTTTTACAGCAAGGTAACGTGCAGCAATATACAAAGGGGGAGGCAGTTTCCTTTACTGAGTACTTAGTACAAGGCCAACATTTCATTTCTATGTTGATTCCAGTGGTAGAAATGATGTTGATGAGGGTGCGACCTGATGTCTGTCATAGGAAGTGGAGACTTGAAGATCGATTCAATTTAATTTTTGATTAAAATTTTTACTGAACAAAGTATTACCAGCAGAAATGCAGATGGGTTCCAGTGTTCCCTGTATCCCAAACCCTGCACACCAGGGAGCGTAGAAAACACCCGGTCCATTACACTCTTCCTTGGGTGATATGATAATGTTCATTCTGTTACTCCAATGCCCCCTCCCAAATATGGGTAACCCACCTGTTCCCTTCGTCCATGGTACAAAATCACAATGCTCATTTTAATTCCCTCGGTGCCCACTCCTAAGTGACCGGGACAAGTGGGACAGCTCCTTTCCTTACAACTGGACTACACCTTGGTTTCATCTGGATGATTGTGAGTGAGCAACATCTGGAGGGACTCAAACCAGACTCGTGGAAGCCAAAAACTGTCCACAAGCTCATCAGAGCTAAGGACGTTATGGAATCAGTTCCAGGGCTCCCTGCTGATACTGCTGAACACGTGTGGGAGAATGTGGCCTCTAAGAGGTTGACTAATAGACACAAGGACATTGCATGGATGGCTATCCAGGGGGGTCTGCCTCTCAGGACATTCATGCACTCCTGGAACCTGTGCCGATATGTCCACTGCCCCTTCTGCATCAACAGAAGGGTCACAGCACAGAGTATATATTGGCACTGCCCCACTGCACAGGCACTGTTGGATGCCTTGGAGCATGAACATAAGGACAGTGTGCCCAGGATTTGCCTTTCATACCATTTGGTATTTTATGAATTATTTCCTGGGACCCACGCCTTTGGGGCAATCCAGGAGGCCTGGCGTCTTATGAACTGTTTTAAGGACGCTATTTGTCTTGCCAAGAATCACCTCATTTGGAAAAGGGAGAAGGTGACCACCCAGGACTGTCGCAGGCTGATCCACAGCCTACTAAGAGACTAGAGCACCATGGACCAACTGAGGAAGAGGAAGATGATTGATTTTGACTCCTTCTCCCCCAATGTGTCTGTTTTTCATTAATGCTTTGGGCCTGTGACTCCCCTTCCTTATCCCCCCAACACATCCCCCCATCACTGTTGAAATATCTTACTTTAATGTATGCACCCTCCCCTGTAATTGTGTCTGTCCTTCAATAAAACTCCAGGGCTCACCTTGTCCAATCAGATTCTAGAGGACTCAGCCTGTCCAATCAGATTCAGGAACACTCAGCTTGTCCAGTCAGTTTTAGGAATACTCAGTGTGTCCAATCAGATGTAGGAGAGCTCACCCTGTCCAATCAGATTGCTCAGGACTCAGCCTGTCCAATCAGATTCAGGAGGGCTCACCCTGTTCAATCAGATTGCTCAGGACTCAGCCTGTCCAATCAGATTCAGGAGGGCTCAGCCTGTCCAATCAGATTCAGGAGGGCTCAGCCTGTCCAATCAGATTCAGAAGGGCTCAGGTTCAGGAGGGATCACCCTGTCCAATCAGATTTCTCAGGGCTCAGCCTGTTCAACCAGATTCATGAGGACTCAGCTTGTCCAATCAGATTGATGAGGGCTCAGCCTGTCCAATGAGATTCAGAAGGGCTCAGGTTCAGAAGAGCTCACCCTGTCTAATCAGATTTAGGAGAGCTCAGCCTGTCCAGTGCTCTTGGTCTCTCACATAACTGAATTAATTTCAATACAAGGTGGCAGCCGCAACCAAGGGGTACTGACATTAAACACAAAGGAGTGAAGATTCCCTCGCTACTGCCGATGCCCCCACTCTGATAACATAAACCCCAACTCTCTTGGTTTCTGCTGGCCAAAAAGAGAAGGGAGTTTTATTAACATGGGGATGGTCTCAGATAACATGGGCGTGGCTATGTGAATCAGGGGAGTGGCTATGTGAATCAGGGGAGTGGCTATGGAAATTCAGGGAATTGGTGTTTGTGGGGGGGGGGGGGGTGGGGGGTGTTCCTGCTGATGAGAGGTTTGTGATTGGTTGAAGAGATTTGATTTTGGACCATTATACAAATTAGTCCCAGAGAGAGAGAAAAGAAACAGAAACAAAGAGAGCCAGTTACTAATTCCTTTCATTTGCTCCTTTGCAAAGGTTCCAATCCCAAACAGCCCTCCGACCATTATCAGCAGAGTCTGGGTAGATTGCTTTCAGCTCTGAACCTCTCTGTGCCTAATATTCCTCCAATCTCTCCGTTTACTTCCAGCAAACAAAGTGACTCAGTGGTATTGTTTAGCTGCCCTTAAACGCCTCACAACCTTCCCATGTATATCTGTAAAAACAGCTCGTCTATTGTGCGGATAATTAGATGGAATGAATATTTATCAAAGATCTTCCACTTCAAAACCAAAGTCTCCATTATCCACGTCTCACTTCTGCTGACGGCTCCACAATGAGAAGGTAAAGTGCCGTAGTTCAGTTATTTGTTTAATCATTTCAATAATATAACCCAACACAAAAGATTATATAATGGAAAGAGAGAATTTCTAATCCCATTATTGAACTAAATTTTCCACAGTGTTGCAAATTATTTTTCCCATCTTAAGATATATATTATTCTGAATATGACTTGTGCCGATCCTATCCCGACAGCTGGTCACAGACAGCGGGTACCGGACCCTGAGGACGTGGAATGAGTAGGGTACACTGACTAGTAATGGAGGGTTGTGTACACCATGCTGCAATAAATGACACGTTATACACCTTAGGGCGGAGCGGAGTACAACAGCTCTACCTACACACTGTACAACAGTATTCATCCACTTGACAAGGGCCAAATTATGTTGGCTAGATGACTGGGTCAGAGTATCTCCAAAACGTTAGGTCTTGTGGGGTGTTCCCGGTATGCTGTGGTCAGTACCTACCAAACGTGGTTCAAGGAAGTACAACCGGTGAACCAGCGACAGGGTCATGGGCGCCCAAGGCTCATTGATGCGTGTGGGGAGTGAAGACGCCCGTCTGGTCCAATCCCACAGAAGAGCTACTGTAGCACAAATTGCTGAAGAAGTTACTGCTGGTTATGAGAGAAAGGTGTCAGCACACACAGAGCATCACAGCTTGCTGCGTATGGGGCTCTGCAGCCACAGACCGGTCAGAGAGCCAATGCTGACCCCTGTCCACCGCTGAAAGCACCAACAATAGGAACGTGAGCACCAGAAATAGACCATGGAGCGATGGAAGACGGTGGCCCGGTCTGATGAATCACGTTTTCTTTTATATCATGAGGACAGACAGGTTCTAGCTACGATCCAGCACAAACTGCTAGAGTCCCTGTACCAGCCCCTGGCTATAAGCTGTAATGTATGCAGTGTTGTGCAGACACCGTGGCCCCTGCTCCCCGTGGCTCCTGTCACACCTGCAGCTCAGTGGAGGTGGTATTACTGTTTAACCCATTGTAACCAGCCAGGTAGGTGGGCGCAGTGAGGAACAGATGCAGCCAGGGCCTGATCAACCACTAGGCTGACCAGGCTGCAGCCTGGGGCGCTGGGTCCCGGGGGGCGCTGCACTGTGGGTATTTTTTTTTTTTTTTTTTTTTAAAAAAAAATTTTTTTTTTTTTTACATTTTTTTTTTTTTTTTTTCTTCATTCATTTTTTTTGCATTGGTGGTCAGTGGTTAGCAACACACAGCCAATCGCCAGGCTGCCTGTTGCTGTGCAGCAGACAGGAAGCAGGACGTCTTCACTTCCTATCTGCTGATCTGAGGAGAGGAGCGACGCTGGCACAACTACAGGTAAGTGAAGGGGGGAACTGCCCTCCATATCTATAGGGAGGGGGGGAACTGCCCTGCATATCTATAGGGAGGGGGGGGAACTGCCCTGAATATCTATAGGGAGGGGGGGGAACTGCCCTGCATATCTATAGGGAGGGGGGGGGAACTGCCCTGCATATCTATAGGGGGGGGGGGGAACTGCCTTGCATATCTATAGGGAAGGGGGGAACTGCCCTGCATATCTATAGGGAGGGGGGGGGACTACCCTGCATATCTATAGGGAGGGAGAGGGGGGACTGTCATGCATATGTATAGGGAGGGAGAGGGGGACTGTCATACAAATCTATAGGGTGGGAGGGGGGGGGCTGCCATGAAAATCTATAGGGAGGTAGAGAGGTTGATATGTATGAAGGAGGGCAGAGGAGGGGGGCTGATATATGTGACTGGGGGAGTTTTGATGTGATGGGGGGGGGGGGATAGCTAGCTAGCAGAGTGGAGGTAAGGAAAATAGCTGCAAGGGGGATGGATGCAGGGTGGGAGGTAAAGAAAATGGCTGCAGCAGGGGTTAAGGAAAATGGCTGTGGGGGGGGTTGTGGTTAAGGAAAATGGCTGCAGGGGGTATTTAAAAAATAGAGCAGCTTTGGGGGGCAGAATCTCATGATTGTGTGGTGGTCACATGGGTGGTCTCAGCAATCACTAGAATACTAAATATTAGTGAGATGGGGCTGGTAGAGGTTTGTATTTGATTGACAACAAATATTCAGATATTGCTTATATATGCCTGTCCAATGGGGTACTTTTAGCTGGCCATAATGGAGTGTTTTGTTTTAACTAAAGGGCCTAATCATTCAGGGTTTGCATTATAATACATTTTTGCATTTTCAAAAAAGGACGCCAACTTTCCAGAAGCCAGCGAGAGGATAACAAAGTTGCAAGAGAGAAGAGCAAGAACAGGTAAGAGACAATGGCACAATCTGTCTAAATTTGAATGCTGGAGAATACACCTGAACATTCATATTCAGGAGTGTTCCTATACACCTATATATTCGGAGGGGGGGGGGGGGGGGGGGGGCGCTGCGGCCGTATTAGCCTAGGGCGGCCAGAACCCTTAATCAGGCCCTGGATGCAGCTATGTTAGTGTCCTGTAAGTCTGACACAATATTACTGATTTACAATCTTTAGGGAACAGTTGTAAAAGTTGGACACAGTGCAGACACTGAGAGTGCAGAGTTCTGACAATAGAAACATTAACGGACATTTCCGAAAGTACAAAACTGAAGGTCGGTTCTGCAAATGACTTTTTACCTTTTTACGACATGGAGATGGCAGCTCAGACATCTGAGGGGTCCTGAGGGAGGGGCTGGGTGGTCAGGGGGATCATTACCACATGCAGCTTATAATCACACAGCTCCCCCCATACTGGGATCAGCTACAGGGTGGGTTGTAGCGGCCTCAGGTAGAAGGTCCCGGACAGGGATCGGCAGCAGCACTAATTGTGTTTTGGGGAGGAGGGAGCAGAACAAGTATAATTCTCACACGGCGTTCCCCTGCGTCCCTCTATAACATGATCCATCCTCCCCACTAAGGCTTTCATACAATAGAAGTGAGATGGCAAATCTATGTCTGTCGATGTAACAGGACAGATCACCTCGCTGTTACAGGGAGCATTATTTACTGTAACTGTGCAAACACGAATGATGCTGAGAACCAAACAGCCTGATGACACAAAGCACTAAATTTAGTCATTTTCCTGGCCTGAAATGAATGTTTTTGCAGTTTCTCCGGTCTCCGTGGTAACCGCACATCACCTGACATCTGACAATCTTGAAGAATCGCGCAGAAGTTTGACCGCTGTCTGCAGTCAGGGATCTGTGATCACAGATAGGGAGATGTGGAGCTGGGGATACGGGGAGGAGACGGTCACAAGGGTGCAGGTGACATCGCGGGAACTCTGCAGAATGTCACCTCAGACGTGTTACAGGGGGAGGTGAGAGGGATATGTATATATATATATATATAGAGAGAGAGAGAGAGAGAGAGAGAGAGGGGGGGGGGCTGAACGAGAGGAGGATATGAAGAGAGGCAGAGCTACAGAGAGGGGCAGGGGACAGTGAGAGAGAAGGAGTAAGGGGGAGAGAGGGGTATGTATATATATATATATAGAGAGAGAGGGGGGGGGGGCTGAACGAGAGCAGGATATGAAGAGAGGCAGAGCTACAGAGAGGGGCAGGGGACAGTGAGAGAGAAGGAGTAAGGGGGAGAGAGGGGTATTGAGGGGGTGAGAGACGGAGAGGAGGAGAGGAGTTAGAGTGAGAGGGGCAGGGGACAGTGAGAGAGAGAGAGTGGTGCAGGGAGAGTGAGAGGAAAAGATGGTGTGAAGGTGGAGGGGTGATGGGAGTGAGACGAGGGCAGGGAGAGAGGGGGAGATGAGTGAGAATGAGGGGAGGGGTAATAGAGGGACACAAATAGATAGACAGTGGGGAAGGTGAAGGGAGTGAGAGGGGGAGAAGAGAGGGCTGGGAAGAGAGAGAAGGAGGCAGACAGTGGTGGACCTAGCACTGGTGTGGCAGGTACATTGCACTGGGCCCCATAGAGATAATGGGGCCCGTTACATGGCAGATGCAGAGGGTCGGGGGCCCCGGTTCCCTCCTCCTTGCACCAGGGCCCACAGCTAGCTAGCTCCGCCTCCAGAGACAGATAATGTAAAAGAGAGCGGGAGGATGGAAGAGACATGAGAGAGAGACAGATGAAGCCATCCCCTATTTCTGTGACTATACTGGGTCAATAAATAAATACATAACAAATGAACCTCCTGAAACAAGACCCCGGAGAACTGTGAGCTGTCACTAATCCTGATGCATTTGATGGTTAAATAGAAAGGCCACATGCACAGAGAATAACGTATCTACAGTCTACCTATGACGTGGGTATCAATGGGACCGCGGGTCCTTATGTTTCTCTGTGACTCACCAGCAGACACATAATCTACATAATCCACTTTTTTGTGACATTAAGATTGTAACAATCATTAAAATTATAAATTTATTTAAAAGTTTACACAGTACAGTTCACATAAATAATAGTGTCTGAGGTCACTTTGGTCACTATTATATATATATATATATATATATATATATATATATAGCTGTATTTTTCCCAACATTATAAAATCCTAAATTGGGTCCTGGTCAAGCCTACTCCAAAGGGGTGTGTAGCTGCTTTATGCTAGACCGTCCCCAATCACAATGGGCGTGTCCAATCACAATGGGTGTGTCCAATCACAATGGGTGTGTCCAATCACAATAGGCGTGTCCAATCACAACGGGCGTGTCCAATCACAACGGGTGTGTCCAATCACAATGGGCATGTCCATGCACCTTGGAGGCAGGGTCAGAAATTAGGAAATTTGCGTCCTGTTTTTTATTATCATTGTTATTATTATTATTATTATTATTTTTCATTTTAGTTTCACATCACAGATAATATACAAAGCAGCATTACATATTGAGAGTTACATCCAAAATATTGGGAGACCCAATAACCTTTGCAAATATTAACCTGATCACAAACTGCTTGGACACGGATGAATAAGTCAACGTACTTGAAACTCGTGTTCCAGGTTGAGTTTGTTCCTACATATTGTACATGAATATATAGAGATGATATTTAATGTGACAGACTTACAAGGGATTCCTGCCTGATAATATTACAAAATGATATCTATTATATATCAGGTGAAATCCAATCTGATAATATCACCTTTTTGTGGCAGCTACTTTCATCAGTAGCGGCCGATTTTGATGAGAGAGTGGAGACGCGGTTTAGACACCTGATGAAGTTGCAGAGTGAAACGCGCGGGGTGACTCCCCGCATTGCTGTTTCTTCTCTGCTAAGTTTACAACACATAAGGACTTTGGTGGCAAGTTTCAGGTCACAGCTCCATGTTCATCTCTGAAGGATATATTTAAAATGTTCAGATAAGGTGTTAATATATATTTTTAAAGGTATGGGTTTTTAATTTATATCTATTAAAGTGATTTATTTTTAATACTATATTATAAGATGGCATTTAGTGAGCAGCCTCATTGTGCATTATTTCTAGGTTATCCTGTAGGCGGGTGTTTGCAGAGGAGCAGAAGTTGGGCACAGTCCAAAGTGAAATGTTGGCAGTTCCTTGTATGGCGGAAGCGCAGTGTTGCGCCCAGTTTTGCGGCGTAATAAATTACAAGATTTCATTCGAGTGTAATTATTGAAATGAGATGAAGGGATTGGAACGGTACAACCTCTGGGCTGTTCCTTGCCGTGTGGACGGGCACACAGTCATTTTCACTACGCAAAAATACTCCGTGGTCTCCAAGTCTCCTCCTCCTACTGATAGAACCCATTATGCACTTTTACGGAGATGTTGTGCTCATGTTACACTTTCAGGCACACTCTTAACGATGGGATTAAAAGTTTCATACGCACAAATGTGACAAGCAGCAATAACCGTCTGATGTCCCATCGCTCCAATCGCCAACTTAAGCCACAAATGAGGATAAACCGGTGAAAATCTGCAAAGTGTTATTTAATGGAGAGGACGGTTCTGCATCTCGTGACTTTGTCACCATGTTGCACACTTAGACACAGTGATAGAGACCTAAATGGAGAAAAGAGAAGAGAACAGATTTTACAATGTTTCACAAGTCATATATTTAGAATATAACAGCGAGGGGATGGCGGTGGATTCTCTGCGCTGTGGATGGAGGTAACGGACATGTTATCTGCAGACACAGACTCTTTGGAGATTCTCTGTGACGGATCCTGTGGACGGCAGACAGTTAGTATTATCCCCAATTATTGTCAAGCAGGAATCAGGGTGTGATAGAGTCAGTTACTCAGACAGACAGCAATTGTGCTCTGTCATCTCTGTGAGTATATATTACCTGCACCATCTATTTATAGCAGCCACAGCTTCCTTATAGATGGTAAGCAGCGTTAACCTTTTCTCTGCCAGGGAGCTGTATTAACCCTATGTGTATGTTAAAGGGTATACATACATATATGTATAGATGAAATATCAGTAAAATCACAGTTAAGGTTCTGTGTATTGGAATGTTATGGTTATCCTGAAGACTTAGTAGTGCAGAGCGGAGTCTATGGGGGAGCTGGGCACGTTTCATCCCCCCCACACACAGTTTATGTACAGGACCTGGTGTTTTTGTGTTATGGGGTTACTCACAACGTGGGGTCCTCAAACAAGTTTTAGTGTGGAGCCCATTGCCCTAGAAGAGGGTGATCTAACTAACATTGGTAGACCCCTTTTACTAACTTACAAGCAGCAAGTTCAAAGCATGAGCATCTACCTAAGCACCCTGGTGCAACGGTAATTAGGGAAACATGTGAGGACTCCAACCCGGGACAACCGTGCCACGTCTCTAGGCTCACAGGGTCCAGAGAAGCCCATGCCCATTACACAGCGGGCCCTTCACAAGGCTGAATACCATGATTTGGGGGGGGGGCAACCCACCTCAATTGGTGTGTACCCCAATCAATGTGGCCAACTCATTGCCAAGCTGGCAACAAACAAAAAAAATAATTGCAACCAGGCCCAGGGCGGTGGCTCTTCTTGTCCAGAGGTTGTCAGTCTTTTCATGAAGTCTTCTATCTTTCAAGTCTTTTATATTAAAGTCTTCAGTAATCAGGGACATTACTCACATGAATGGGAAGATATTCACATGCTCAAGCTCGGAGGAGGGTCCATTGAGGAAACTCTACACTCGGAATCCATGAAGTTTGAGCCATCCTGGTGTTGATGATCGGGTTTTATCTTCGTTAACTCTTTCCCTTTTTTTTACTACTATACCCTTAGACAATTTCAGAGCAATTAAGAAACAAAATGAAGAATTGTTTTGGTGGGTTTTTTTGGAGACATTATTTTATTATTTTTTTAATTACATCTGATGAAGACAGAGTACCAGATATTTGATTTACTATGTGTACAACAAGTGTAAATACAGTACTTGGCATTGCTGCCTTACAGCACTGGGGTCATGGGTTCAATTCCAACCAAGGCTCTATCTGTGTGGGGTTTGTATGTGTGGCAATATTCTAATTAAGGCATTTTATAATAGAGGTGACCCGGTTTGGCATACCCTTTCTGCCAGTAATAGTGTATTGTTGTTGTATTATGGATCATTGGTAATGTATTTTGTAATCTGATGTTGGTGTTGTACAATATGGTGTTTTATTTGTTCTTAAGTCACCAGGCGGGATCTTTAGAGACTGCTAAGTTCTCCAAGATGTCTCCTAAGAGAGCTATATTCACGTGGGGTTACCGGGTCACCCAGTCACCTGGAGGCACCATGAGATGGCTGTTAGCGGTCGGCCAGGTTAGGTCTGAAGTGCTGGTCAGCTGTTGAACCACTTTTGGCCAAAAAGGCGCTCATTGGTTAACTGAGGGTTGGGACAGAGATTTAACTAAGTTATTCTTTATTGCCTGAAGAATGGGTGACCTTTGTTCTCCATCAAATTTTGCTAGACTTCCCAGAGCCTCTTACTGCAGGGTACCTGAGAACCAGGGGGAGGATCTGTGGCCACCCTCCTGGATGCAGCTACCCAATCCTTTGGGGTAGTGTAATCTAAATCACTGAGGCCATACCACTGTGGGAACTGAACCAAGTTTAAAAGAGTGAGCGCAGAAACCCACTGTGTGTTCCTTCTGCAGTCTGTAGACTCTGGTTGAACTGGTACAGGATTGTGCCTATCATTGGATTGTCAAAGCCTCCACAGACTTTGCTACGCTGTTTACCTGCAAAAAAGCGGGAGGACATTGGGCATGGTCGCTGGATTCCAAACGTTCTTAGTTTGGGGCACCCTTAGGGTCTCCATAATTTTTTAAAGGTACCCCTAAGCCAAAATATTTACCAAGTAGTCCTCAGCCTTGCTTACCACTGGCCCTGGCCGTGGCACCCTTGTGAGATCGCCGTGGCACCCCAGAGAGCCACGGCGCACAGTTTGGGAACCACTGGTTTAGTGTATTCATTCCTGTGTGATTTGGATATCTATCTACTTTTATATGCTATTATACACAGTAAATATTAATTATTGAAATTAATTTCTAAAGGTTATTGGTGGTGATACCATTATAATAGCTGAAGACCAGAGAGAAAAGCATCATAGAGTTGAGTTCAATCTAAGTACCCCGATTGTAAAGTCCTGCTTTATTCAAGAAAACATAATATTGTGTACGTTTTTGCAACAAAAATTCAACAGTTCTGGAGCTGGGGCTTGTGAATTATGTCATATGATAGTTGATCTCCAGAACTCCCAAAAGGTTCCAACACATTAACCACAAGTTAAGGCCAGTACTACAATGAACCAAACTGGAGGAATCTCCAAGTTCTTCAAACATGGCCATTTGGCCATTGTAACACACTGGAAGGTTTGCCCAAAACTAAAACGCTGTCCCCAGTGCCTCGTACTTCATAACTTCTTCAGTAGATAGAGATAATATAATCTGGCCTACAAAAACACCTGCAGAAGACAGTGGTGGAAGAATTCATGAACATTGGAGAATTTTGCTGCCGTGAGATGCAAACCCCCTTTAGAGATCTCACCTTAACCCCGCACACCAATATTTTCTGATGCTAAGATGACCATAGAACTCCAAGACCATACATGCTCCAGGACAACAAAGGATGAGTAGAATAAGGATGTAAATGAGAAATATCAGTGCTATACACCAATCTAACACAAGTTATGGAGGGAGTGATGAATAATGACTAGGTGCTGGAAGCACACGTGGAGGCCATAACGTAATTACTGATGATTATCAGTGATGTGGAGGATGTTGCGGGAAAAGGACGCTGTGCAAAATCATGGCTAAATGAAGCAAAATGCCAGAGCCCTTAGGGCCAGACAAAATCTCATTTATGTCCTCAAGAAAAGTAAGTGACTCCCTATTCATACATCCCACAGAATATGCGTAAGTATTTAAGATAAATTATTTGGAACTCTGATTCAAGTTACCGTTGAGGACATCACTCTACATTTGGCCCAGATGCAGGGCCTCATAGAAGAATGTCTCCTTATTGGATGAAGAGATAGAGGAGACTGTTAGATTTGCTTCTGTTTTATCCTTTAGCTTCCTTGAATTGATGATGTCCTGGCAAAAGGTAAATTGATGTCTCCAGAAGCCTTGGGGTAAAAGCGACTTTGGAAATCATGAATCAATGTTGTTGATGGCTGGTTTAAGAAAGTTTTCATTGATTTCATATTGACCTGTTCAGAATAAAGATTCACATCAGTCTCCCACAGATTCTTCATTACGTCTACCCATTCCTAATGAACCCTGGTCCTTCATGTGTACAGATTTTATCACCGACAGGAGCCGCAGTCATCTGGGTTTTAGTTGACAACTTTTCTGAAACGACTCATATTAATCCTCTTTATGGCTGACCACTTTATCAAGGAAATATTTCATTTACATGGTTGTGCTCATTAAATTTTATCACCTCCCAAGTCTACTAGATTTACTCAATGATTCATTGGATCTTGAAACATAATTAAGCAAGTAAATACTGTTTCTTTTCAAATGAAATTAACCCCTTATTTGCCGAAACCGAGTCTTTCACATCTTCTTTTCTAAAACCCCTTGTCATTAATGACTTCCCTTTTGGTAGAAACTCTCCCAAATTGTTGGAAGTGGCTAAGAAACAAATATCAGGGTTGTGACACAACACCAGGTAGGATTGACAGAGCCAGAGAGGGGTTGAGCGGAGTTTAAGTTGCTACTTGTATTCACCAGAGCCCGCTGCAAGGTGGGATGGACTTGGCTGCTTGCAGTAACCAGACTGAAGTTCACCTGGCTCTTAGCATGGTGGGCGAAGCACTATAGGTTAGTACCTTAGAAGGCAGAATGGTCAGACTGGTTAAGGTCAGGAGGATGCAGGTAAAACAATACAGAATAAGCAAGCAGAGGAATCAGAAGAGCAAAGTTGATACTCTGGCAGGGAATGACAGGCAGAGCAGGTTTATATACTGTCTGGAAGTTCAACTCTCTGATGTCACCAATCACCTGATTACATCTCAGTGAACTTGCGTCAGCTGTGCAGCAAATGATAGATACCGAGTCCTGCAGGATTCCTGACAACAAGAAATTGATGTCGGTCACATTCTGCACTCCAAAATTACCCTCAGTGAACTCTTCTATTAGTGGACTGGGAGGGCTATTGCCCAGAACGGAGAATCCCAAACTTTCTCAGTTTATGGCACCCTTAGGGTCTCCATAAATTTTTCACTGCACCCCTAAGCCAAAATAATTGCCAAGTAGTCCTCCGCCTTGCTTACCACCGTCCCTGGCTGCAGCACCCCTGTGCGATTGCCATGGCACCCCACAAAGTCGCGGCGCACAGTTTGGGAACCACTGGCCCAGAAGAACATTCTTGGGCGACATGTCTTATATTATTGCTCTTTTTCTCATACTAAACACCTACATGACCCTTGGCTTAATTATTTGTTTATGATCCTGTTCTGCCTGCCCCTGATCTGGGATATGTATTCTGATTATATACCTGAGCTACCAGTCCCGACCTTGACCTGTACCTACTATTGTCCTGTCTGTCATCAGAGAAACTGTTGCGGGGATCTCTGTTGATAGGATTCCCATTAGACCCTTTGCCACAGACCAGCAACAATGGCACAGTGGGTCCACATCTGAGATGATTTGTGGCACATACGGGATCATTACATCTGATAAGAGCAGGAAGCAATTCTGAAACCAACAACTAAACTACCAGATCCTCTTATCTCTCTGCAATAGATAAACAGTAGTTGAATAACAGGGATGATCACGTTTTTGGCTGAAACCCCTGAATTCTCCATAGATGGTTTGTGATCGGCTCCTGTTTATATATTCGTTGCGTCTCAGCGGCTTCTATCATCTGTATTTATAACAGCTCTGATTCATACATCTATTAGCATCCAGGAGCTCTGCAGCAGTGAGACTGACTCTGCCCGCTTAGGGCACAGTATGTCCCATCTGGTAGGGCGGCTGCAGGGTGTCCTGGTGTCCCCAGGATGTGGAGCAGTCACTACCGTGTGCCCACATTTTGCACTGGATTTTCGGATCATTAATATATTACACTTTTTGGATTTCTTTTACTTCCTTTTGGTGAATTTATTTACTGTTCTTCGATTAGAATTGAAACTAGCTAAGCGATTCATGAGATGAGGACACTAATTTTCTGAGGTGTCTCCAAAGTCCAGCAGGTAGCAGCAAGTGAGCTGGGGCAGGACCAAAGCCAGTAATGTTACATATCCAGCCTGGTAAGTTAGGTACAATTCTATGAAATGGATGATTGGCATTTGTCATGATTTACTCTTTTGAGTGACATTGGTCAATAACCCCGGCTTGGCTGTGCATTAGATCAGCCCTCTGTCTGATAGTAAGCAGACACGGCTAAAAAGCACGGACGAAAACTAGCAAGAAAACACAATAAATGAGTTGGACAAAATTTAATAAATTACTCTTAAAATAGAGCACAGAACACAGACTTCTGCCCATGTACAGAGGCGTACACATCCTGAGATGCGCCCATCTCCGCATCAGCAGCGTATGCGCCTGGTTTACAGAAAGTCATAATCATCAACTATAGTAGGTGCTAAAGACGCACCTCTTATCGAGCGTACAGGCGTGTTTAGCAGGTTTGCATGAGTATTTAATGAAGTTGGCCAACATTAGAGCCTTCCCTCCCCATCTCATGTCTCTAGGTGCTGGCGGACATCAGTAAGTGCCTTTGGGGTCTATTTACCAAGCATTTTTCCTGTGGTAAACCCCCGAAAACAACAGTTTTATCTCAGATATCTGCTGCTTTGCATTTCCTATTGGTTTTCTGAACACTCCCCATAACAGTGTATGGGAAGTGCTCAGAACCGCTATGTATGAAGGTTCAACTAGAGAAACTTTTCTCTTTTTTTACATGTTAATGTACGCCATGGTGCCATCTGAAGCTGGCGCCATCTGAAGCTGGCGTACATTAACATATCTGAAAACTTTCGCGCTGTCCAGCTCTACTCTGAAGAGCAGAGCTGGACAGCGCATGTGTGGAGGGATCATGTGATCCCTCCCTGTCACTCATCCTGCAGTTTGCCGGCCAGGATGTTACTGCGCATGCACCAACTATTCGGTCAGCGCATGCGCACTAACAAAAAAAGAAAAAAAAAGAGAAGATCACCGCAGCCTTGAAAAATGAGAAAAGCCTGCGATGATCAGGGGAGTCACTTCTCAGGGACAGCAGGTTATCGGCACTGCTGTCCCTGAGAAGTTTTTTAATACATAGCCGTTACTTTTCAATCCTTATCAAGGAGATAAGGATTGAAAAGTATCAAGTCAAAAAAACGAAGGGTCATAAATAGACCCCTCAGTGTGCTCCCCACTCTGCATCACCCCAGTGTATTTAATAAAAGGTAGTAAGTTGTAGAATGATCCTTCTCCCCAATAATTAGCATCAGTCTCAGTAAAAGCAGAAGAATAACATAGACGTTATCTGCAGTCTCTCCTCCTACGCCCCTTCCCCAGCTCCTACCATCTGCACGAGACACACAAGGCAGGGAACACGGCTCACAGCATGAGGCTGGGTGCCAGGGCGGGAGGCAGGATACACACAGGGAAATCTCTCTCTATATATGGAGATGTAAAGTGTCACTTCATTCCTCCCTCTCAGCGCGTCTGAGAAAGGACTGAGTTCCGGAGTTCCCATGTGATAAATGTCAGGATTCAGTTCCAGAGTTCCCATGTGAGAAATATCAGGATTTAGTTCCAGAGTTCCTAGGTGATAAATGTCAGGATTCAGTTCCGGAGTTCCCATGGGATAAATGTCAGGATTCAGATCCAGAGTTCCCATGTGATTAAATGTCAGGATTTAGTTCCAGAGTTCCCAGGTGATAAATGTCAGGATTCAGTTCCAGAGTTCCCAGGTGATAAATGTCAGGATTCAGTTCCGGAGTTCCCAGGTGATAAATGTCAGGATTTAGTTCCAGAGTTCCCAGGTGATAAATGTCAGGATTCAGTTCCAGAGTTCCCAGGTGATAAATGTCAGGATTCAGTTCCGGAGTTCCCAGGTGATAAATGTCAGGATTCAGTTCCAGAGTTCCCATGTGATAAATGTCAGAATTCAGTTCCGGAGTTCCCAGGTAATAAATGTCAGGATTCAGTTCCGGAGTTCCCAGGTGATAAATGTCAGGATTCAGTTCCGGAGTTCCCAGGTAATAAATGTCAGAATTCAGTTCCAGAGTTCTCATGTGATAAATGTCAGGATTCAGTTCCAGAGTTCCCATGTGATAAATGTCAGAATTCAGTTCCGGAGTTCCCAGGTGATAAATGTCAGGATTCAGTTCCGGAGTTCCCAGGTAATAAATGTCAGGATTCAGTTTCTGAGTTCCCAGGTAATAAATGTCAGGATTCAGTTCTGGAGGTCCCAGGTGATAAATGTCAGGATTCAGTTCCGGAGTTCCCAGGTGATTAATGTCAGGATTCAGTTCCGGAGTTCCCAGGTGTTTAATGTCAGGATTCAGTTCCGGAGTTCCCAGGTGATTAATGTCAGGATTCGGTTCCGGAGTTCCCAGGTGATTAATGTCAGGATTCAGTTCCAGAGTTCCCAAGTAATAAATGTCAGGATTCAGTTCCGGAGTTCCCAGGTGATAAATGTCAGGATTCAGTTCCGGAGTTCCCATGGGATAAATGTCAGGATTCAGATCCAGAGTTCCCATGTGATTAAATGTCAGGATTTAGTTCCAGAGTTCCCAGGTGATAAATGTCAGGATTCAGTTCCAGAGTTCCCAGGTGATAAATGTCAGGATTCAGTTCCGGAGTTCCCAGGTGATAAATGTCAGGATTTAGTTCCAGAGTTCCCAGGTGATAAATGTCAGGATTCAGTTCCAGAGTTCCCAGGTGATAAATGTCAGGATTCAGTTCCGGAGTTCCCAGGTGATAAATGTCAGGATTCAGTTCCAGAGTTCCCATGTGATAAATGTCAGAATTCAGTTCCGGAGTTCCCAGGTAATAAATGTCAGGATTCAGTTCCGGAGTTCCCAGGTGATAAATGTCAGGATTCAGTTCCGGAGTTCCCAGGTAATAAATGTCAGAATTCAGTTCCAGAGTTCTCATGTGATAAATGTCAGGATTCAGTTCCAGAGTTCCCATGTGATAAATGTCAGAATTCAGTTCCGGAGTTCCCAGGTGATAAATGTCAGAATTCAGTTCCGGAGTTCCCAGGTGATAAATGTCAGGATTCAGTTCCGGAGTTCCCAGGTAATAAATGTCAGGATTCAGTTTCTGAGTTCCCAGGTAATAAATGTCAGGATTCAGTTCTGGAGGTCCCAGGTGATAAATGTCAGGATTCAGTTCCGGGGTTCCCAGGTGATTAATGTCAGGATTCAGTTCCGGAGTTCCCAGGTGTTTAATGTCAGGATTCAGTTCCGGAGTTCCCAGGTGATTAATGTCAGGATTCGGTTCCGGAGTTCCCAGGTGATTAATGTCAGGATTCAGTTCCAGAGTTCCCAAGTAATAAATGTCAGGATTCAGTTCCGGAGTTCCCAGGTGATAAATGTCAGGATTCAGTTCCGGAGTTCCCAGGTGATAAATGTCAGGATTCAGTTCCAGAGTTCCCAGGTGATAAATGTCAGGATTCAGTTCCGGAGTTCCCAGGTGATTAATGTCAGGATTCAGTTCCGGAGTTCCCAGGTGATTAATGTCAGGATTCAGTTCCGGAGTTCCCAAGTAATAAATGTCAGGATTCAGTTCCAGAATTCCCAGATGATAAATGTCAGGATTCAGTTCCGGAGTTCCCAAGTAATAAATGTCAGGATTCAGTTCTGGAGTTACCAGATGATAAATGTCAGGATTCAGTTCCGGAGTTTCCAGGTGTTAAATGTCAGGATTCAGTTCCGGAGTTCTCAGGTAATTAATGTCAGGATTCAGTTCCGGAGTTCCCAAGTAATAAATGTCAGGATTCAGTTCCGGAGTTCCCAGGTAATAAATGTCAGGATTCAGTTCTGGAGTTACCAGATGATAAATGTCAGGATTCAGTTCCGGAGTTCCCAGGTAATAAATGTCAGGATTCAGTTCCGAAATTACCAGATGATAATGTCAGGATTCAGTTCCGAAATTACCAGATGATAAATGTCAGGATTCAGTTCCGGAGTTCCCAGGTGATAAATGTTAGGATTCAGTTCCGGAGTTTCCAGGTGATAAATGTCAGGATTCAGTTCCGGAGATCCCATGTGATAAATGTCAGGATTCAGTTCCGGAGTTCCCAGGTGATAAATGTCAGGATTCAGTTCCAGAGTTCCCTGCTAATTAATGTCAGGATTCAGTTCTGGAGTTCCCAGGTAATAAATGTCAGGATTCAGTTCCGGAGTTCCCAGGTGATAAATGTCAGGCTTCAGTTCCGGAGTTTTCAGGTGATAAATGTCAGGATTCAGTTCCGGAGTTCCCAGGTGATAAATGTCAAGATTCAGTTCCGGAGTTCCCAGGTAATTAATGTCAGGATTCGGTTCCGGAGTTCCCAGGTAATAAATGTCAGGATTCATTTGCGGAGTTCCCAAGTAATAAATGTCAGGATTCAGTTCTGGAGTTACCAGATGATAAATGTCAGGATTCAGTTCCGGAGTTCCCAGGTAATAAATGTCAGGATTCAGTTCCGAAATTACCAGATGATAATGTCAGGATTCAGTTCTGAAATTACCAGATGATAAATGTCAGGATTCAGTTCCGGAGTTCCCAGGTGATAAATGTTAGGATTCAGTTCCGGAGTTTCCAGGTGATAAATGTCAGGATTCAGTTCCGGAGATCCCATGTGATAAATGTCAGGATTCAGTTCCGGAGTTCCCAGGTGATAAATGTCAGGATTCAGTTCCGGAGTTCCCTGGTAATTAATGTCAGGATTCAGTTCTGGAGTTCCCAGGTAATAAATGTCAGGATTCAGTTCCGAAGTTCCCAGGTGATAATGGTCAGGATTCAGTTCCGGAGTTTTCAGGTGATAAATGTCAGGATTCAGTTCCGGAGTTCCCAGGTGATAAATGTCAGGATTCAGTTCCGGAGTTCCCAGGTGATAAATGTCAAGATTCAGTTCCGGAGTTCCCAGGTAATTAATGTCAGGATTCAGTTCCGGAGTTCCCAGGTAATTAATGTTAGGATTCAGTTCCGGAGTTCCCAGGTGATAAATGTCAGGATTCAGTTCCAGAGTTCCCAGGTAATTAATGTTAGGATTCAGTTCCGGAGTTCCCAGGTAATTAATGTCAGGATTCAGTTCCGGAGTTCCCAGGTAATTAATGTTAGGATTCAGTTCCGGAGTTCCCAGGTGATAAATGTCAGGATTCAGTTCCGGAGTTCCCAAGTAATAATTGTCAGGATTCATTTGCGGAGTATATATATATATATATATATATATATATATATATATATTTAAAAATGTTTAAAATAAATGAATAAGGATTTGGTGAAAGCCAGCGAATCTCATCCACCAGTGGGCGTTATATCCAGGTGTAACTTCTTGATATATCGGGGCGAAGCGAGAAACAGACTAACGCCGGTGAAAGCACCTGATAATATTGCTTCGTGCCCGTTAGTCTTCCTGGTTCATCCTACAACCGCAGTCCATCACCTTTACTGAGTGAGATCACCAGAATACCTGAAAGGACCGACCCCATCTGAAGTGACGCTTCATGAACGACCTGCTTGGGCTTGGCATAGCTATCACGGTGTGGATCCCACAATGCTGAATACTGGACAAGTGGCTCATTGGAATTTCACATCTATTATTGTCAGCCTAATTCACCTACCACAATGCCAGATACACTATTCTTACACCATTCAACAAACCCCCAATGTCACCGTTTCACCCAAAGCTTAATGTTTTACTATCTGTAGTTTTGTAACTCAGCCCCCTCTGTTAGTGCATCTGGAGAGGAGAACAACTGCATGACACAGAGATGGTGATACTGACAGGACCTGATGGTTCTGTTCATTGCCTTATGGATCCGTCATACTTGCCAACTGTATATTTCTGTGTGGAAGGGGGCAGGATGCCACAAATTTTTTTGTGTCAACGCACCAGGGGGTAAATGTATGAAGCTCCGGGTTCTTCAACACCGCGAGTTCGGCGTCTTCAGCGCTTAAATTTAAAGCGGCACTGCCTTGTAAAGGGAAGTTTCCCTTTAAAGCGCCGATTTAAATTTAAGCGCTGAAGACGCCGAACTCGCGGGTGTTGAAGAACCCGGAGCTTCATACATTTACCCCCAGGTCTTTTCCTCATCGGGACGGGGCAATCATGGGGCGCTGGGCCAAAATGACGTGATTTCTGAGTCCAGCTCTGGTTGAGTCAACAACTAGAAGGGCAGGCTCCAAAGATAAAGTATTAGCAGCTGTTGTATCTAAAAATCTAGGAGTTGCTATATGCTGTGGCATAAATTTGGCCAAAAATTAGGAGTTGACACATATCAGCTGAGACATATAATATGGCAATTATAATATACTGAGTGATATCTGCTGCCTAATTATTAAAGTAATTCTATCGTTTTCAAATAAGCATTGCCCAAGCGATTGTATTGTGTTTCTAACGCACAAAGTGATTTATTTTAGCAGATGTAAAGTTTAACAGTTCAATACATGATTATATTATGATACAGTACAGTACAGCCAATACCAAAAGATACATACATACCGCTGCGCTTTCACGGGCCCCAGTGGACAGTATATCTGTTTAGAATACTGTGGTCAGAGTAGACTGAGGCTAGTGGGGGTGCAGCTATGATTATATATACAGTCAGCGTTACAGAGTGAACAATAGAGATGACGTGGCTTGCTTCTATAGGTCCAGACTTCACATGTGTCCAGGGTAAACAGGTCATAGGTTGGTTCAATCTAAGGAATCCAAAGGTGGGGGTCATGTCTCCAGGGGATGAGCTCTGTTCTTCCCGCCTGAATCTCCAGTTACAATTAGTCTATTAGCATTTATTCCCTAACATCAATAACTAGAGTATGCAATGTGCGATCTCTTCGCCGAATGCACCGGACAGCTGCTGATGAATAGGGGTTTAATATGATACTAGACATGACACATTTCCTATAACCTGAACCTTAAATAACACTGAAGTGTACATTTAATCATATTATTATATAAACTAATAATAAACTAAATACTATCTGCTCATAAATTACTGTGTAACAGAACCAATATGAATATGAATTATATAAATAACTAAATGTTGTAATGTTAGTGTGCACTTGCGTATTTTTCCTTGCGATCGCCGTATGCCACGTGTAGCGTGGTCATACAATCGACCAATAAGACAATATTAACCAATATACTTTCGTTCATCCAATTATACGACTTCGACATAGTATAACATACTGAACCTTTTTGGTACCAATTATACAAGGCTGAACACTATCAGCCCAATTTGCTAAACCATATTTGGTGGCAAGTTTACAAAAGTGAACTATACAGGCTGTCAAGTCTAATATGCAGAGCCATATCTAGCGCAAGACTAAAATGTAGAGCCATATATGGTGCAAGACTAAAATGAAGAGCCATATATGGTGCAAGACTAATATGCAGAGCCATATTGGTGCAAGAGTAACAAGCAGAGCTATACCTGGTGTAGGACTAGTATACAGAGCCTTATCTGATGCAAGACTAACATGTAGAGCCATATCTGGTGCAAGAATTACAAGCAGAGCTATACCTGGTGCAAGACTAATATACAGAGCCATATCTTGTGCAAGACTAACATGCAGAGCCATATCTGTGCAAGACTATCAAACAGAGCTATACCAGGTGCAAGACTAATATACGGAGCCTTGTCTGGTGCAAGACTAATATACAGAGCCATATCTTGTGCAAGACTAACATGTAGAGACATATTTGGTGCAAGACTAACAAGCAGAGCTATACCAGGTGCAAGACTGATATACAGAGCCTTATCTGGTACAAGTCTAATAAACAGAGCCATATTTGGTGCAAGACTAACAAGCAGAGCTATACCTGGTGCAAGACTGATATACAGAGCCTTATCTGGTGCAAAACTAATATACAGAGCCATATTTGGTGCAAGACTTACAGGCAGAGCTATACCAGGTGCAAGACTAATATACAGAGCCTTGTCTGGTGCAAGTCTAATAAACAGAGCCATATTTGGTGCAAGACTAACAAGCAGAGCTATACCTGGTGCAAGACTGATATACAGAGCCTTATGTCGAAGTCAGTAAATTGGATAAAGTCATTTCAATTAAAGTCTAGCAAACTTGGTTGTCTTTGTCTGAAAAGATGCGTACGGTACGCATCGACGTACAAGGGCACGCTACGGCGTGAAAGGGCGTACGCATCCACTACACGTGGCAGCAACAGTAATTGGTCTTTTACCATACATTCGCACAAACACGCATACTTATAAAATAGTACACATTAATGGTAGTTGCAACACATAGTCAGTTATGTCGAAATATAGTAGTATTTATATGTTATATCAGAGTTACATGCATATTAGTGAAATACACGGAACGGGTTAAAGGAATAACATCATGAGTGGTATCATAATGAACCTTGTTACATATCCTACTGTTTGGTTCACTCTGCGAGGGAATCGCAGAGTGCATACGCAAGTTATGAATGATAGGGAATTATGAACTACTTAAGACTAAGGAATTCTGGCGGGAAGAGCAGAGCATACCCCCTGCAGAGATGACCCCCTCCTTTGGATTCCTTAGGATGAACCAGCCAATGATTGACGACCCCTTGGACATTCCTGAGACCCGGACCAATAGA
Source organism: Mixophyes australis (assembly GCA_036250195.1). NCBI lineage: Eukaryota > Metazoa > Chordata > Amphibia > Anura > Limnodynastidae > Mixophyes > Mixophyes australis. Next base: position 497,848,254 of record JAVHZZ010000001.1, read on the forward strand.
TGCAAGCCATACCATCTTCATTGTATTACTGTATTTGATTGTGTATATAAGCAGCAGCTTGTGATCCAGAGTGCAGACATCTTGTCCCCAGACTTCAGGATTGAATGACTGCACTGGATCCAGAGCGCCTGCGATAAGTAACGGCTGTATTTACTATTACTTCGCTTGAGCATATATTTCCACTTATTGCGAATAAATCTTTGTGCTTTGGAAACACAAATCGAGGTTCGACAATCGTTATTGGTTAGCGACGATACGCACATTAACAATTTGGGGGCTCGTGAGTTTTGGAGGTTTCGTTGCCGATGATACGCAAGACCAACGGATTTCGGTTCCTCAACAAAGGGTGGAGACGCGTCATAAACGGGTAAGAACGCATGGTGTTCAAAACCTGAATTTTACTCTGTGTTGCGAAACCGAATGTCCGTTTTGCATTATCTAGGGCACGCTAACTAGAACCTAGGGACAAAAGAGAAAACTGTTTCTTTTTTCTGTCATTGTGCGTTTTAACTGTATTGCATTGTTTAACGTATGTGTACTTCCTGCTGTGCGTACGCGAACTTCCGGTAAACTTGCCACGTGGTTAAACAATCGTTTTGATAGTTATTATACATGCATAGTATAATTACTTGTGAAAGCCTCTGAGACATTATTACTATTGTTGGGAACTTTTGATTTTCTGCGCAGAAAAGGTGTATAGTGTGTGATGTTGTAACGTAGATACACTGTTTTATTGTTGAGGTGCTCAGTTGCTGTCTGACGAGGCGGATTGCCCAACTGAAGGACGGTATACAGGGCAGGTATACCGAATGCGAAAACTGGGTTTTCGCAAAGCGCTACCAATAGATCGCAAGGTTTGCTAATAATTAGTATTGGTAGGCAGTGCGATCCGGTCGCACCGTTAGTGCGAATTGGTGAAGCAGCTAGGAGGAATTATACTGGAAAGGCAGGTTGATTGTATCGACTTTGCGCTCCCAGCGATAATAAACTCAGCAGATTTTTGTGGTTGAGCCAGGGTATCGAGGAGCTGATAGCCCTTGGGGCCCACAGTGATATTTCTGTATTAGGGACCCTCGCCAGGGGCGAGAAAAGCGAGTGAGCGCGGCTAAAGGAAATACGTTCACTGAGGATTATAGATCTCTAGCGGTGAGTATAGCAACAGAGTTGAAATTATTAGGTGGAAAGAACAGAGCATTGCGGTGTATCTGTATTTCACATTTGGCCGGAAGGAACAGAGCATTGCGGTGTGTCTGTGGTCCGGGTAGAAGGTATATTGTTCAACATGGGTGCTAAGCATACGCTAGAGATGGTCAGTGTACTGCCTAAGGAAGGCCCTATTGGTTCAGCGAGGTTTCTCATGTGTAAGAAATATGGTGCATATGCAACTGTGTATTGTGACACATGGGTCGGGATGACCAAAGCTTGTGATAGGCCTTTCCCAACAATAGGGAGTTTTAATGCAGAGGTACTGAATACTGTAAAAGATAAAATATGGTTGATCAAGTCAACGAAAAAGAGAAATAGACATAATGATTATTTAAAATTGTGGCAAATGGAAGGTAACACGTGGCAGAGCAGCGAATGCAAACCGGAAATAGGCGTGGCGAAAAGCGCGCGCAAGGCGGATGTAACCATAGAGAAGCGTGGCGAACTCAGCGCAAGCGCGCCCCCGCCACCTTATGTGGCGGGAGGGGTAAGTACGGCCGTTGTTAAAACTGAAAATAGAAAAATTACTAAGTTGTACCCTGTTTTAAATCAGTTTCAATCAAGTGTATCTGAAAATGAAGACGAACCCACTGTGATTTCGGCCATTGCCCATGCTGTTAATGTACTAGAGGCTCAGCGCAAGTATGAGAAAATGGCTGAGATAGGTGAGAGTAGCGTGATCACTAGGAGTGAAAGTGTTCTAAATCTAGGGCCTGTAAATCCTGTAGCGTCCCCTGAAGTTAGTGTACCAGAGGGTGTGTTTCCGGTCCGCACAATATCAGTTCCCAATGGGAAACCGGATAAGGATGGTGTAGTTCCTTTAAGAAATGTTACAATGCATTGTCCCTGGACTAGATCAGAATTACGTTCAATTATGACTGAATTCCCAGATCCTAGAAAAGAGTTAGCTAAATGTCAGAAATTTGTTAAAGACTTAGGAAATGCTCACGAACCAACCAGTAAGGATTGGCGGGTAGTGTTGAGGGCGTGTCTTCCTCCCAATACTAACATACAAAAATTTATTGGAGATTGTTTGTTGGAAGAAGATGACACCTTGACTGATGAGATTAACCAACGGAATATAGAACAAATTGTCAAACACTTAGCCATCTGTTTTCCAGTAGTAGTAAATTGGAGTAAGATTTTCACCATTAAACAAAAGGATAGTGAAACTGCCTCAGATTACTTTGCTAGAGCTATAACAGCGATCGCACGATTTACTGGGATATCCAACATAAGTGAGGACCCACATCACAGAGAGGTAGCTGTAGGGGTACTGATGGATGGCCTTAGGGAAAATTTAAAGACGAGAGTACAAACCACATTACCTAATTGGAGAGGCGTCACGGTAGACTTCCTTAGGGAGTCTGCTGTGGAGCATGACAAGAACCTTTTTAGAAAAAGGGAAGAGAAAAGTGATAAGTTAATGACGGTAAGTATACAGGCTCTAGAAGGGGTGCACACACGACCACCAGCATACAACCCATATAACAGTAAACCTAAAGTGATCAGGTGTTTCAACTGTAACGAGGAAGGACATTACAGGAGAGATTGTAATAAAGAAAGACTCAATACACATAGGGGTGGGTCACATAGATATCCTCCAAGAAAGGATTCACATAGACTAGAAGACTCACATCTACCCGCGCATATTACGGCAGCAAATGCTGTGCGGGAAATCAATAGTCAGCGCTAGGGGTCAGGTCATACCTGTAGTCTACAGCCAGTGAGGTTAACTGAGAGTCAGAGTGAAGAACCAACAATGATAGTTGACATAGCTGGCAGGAAACAAACTTTTCTTGTAGATACAGGGGCGGCCCGATCTGTGATAACCTCTCCTTTCAATCTACAGGTGACCAGCAAAACTATTCCAGCTATGGGGGTGACGGGAAAAGTGTTACATTATCCTCTAACTAAACCCGCCGAAGTTACTATCGGGCCTCTGCATACTAAGCATTCGTTTCTCTTGGCTGCAGCGGCTCCTACTAACTTGCTAGGGAGAGACTTGTTATGTAAAATGGGATGTGTCATATACTGTACTTCAGATGGTGTGTTCCTAGATATACCCGAGAAGGTTGCACATGAGGTACAGGACATATTGGACACCCCTCAAAGGTTAATGTTACACTCTCCTGTTATAGAACAAAGTCCATCTCAAGTAAAGGGGATGTTGCTGGAAATACCAGGTTCCCTATGGACCAGAGATGGACAGGACACTGGACTGATGGCAAACGTAGCCCCTGTCATGGTCAATCTAAAAAGTGGTAGGATAGCTCCAAAAATCCCACAGTATCCATTAAAACCGGAGGTGGAACTAGGGGTATATCCTGTTATTGAGAGGCTGTTACAACAAGGGATTTTAATTCGTACAGCCAGTACAGCAAATAGTCCCATTTTCCCTGTGAAGAAGAGTGGGGGGAGGGGCTATAGATTAGTCCAGGACTTAAGGGGAATTAACAAAGTTGTTGAGAGCCAATTCCCCGTAGTGCCGAATCCAGCTGTCATCCTCATGCAGATTCCACCGTCTGCCAGTCATTTTACTGTCATTGATCTATGTTCTGCTTTCTTTTCAGTCCCTCTTCACCCTGACTGCCAATACCTTTTTGCATTCTCCTACAGGGGAGTGCAATACACATGGACCAGACTGCCCCAGGGGTTCATTGACAGCCCCAGTATTTTCTCCCAAGCCTTACATGACTGTTTGCAATCCTTTCAACCCCACAATGGGTCTGTTCTAATTCAATATGTGGACGATTTGTTGTTGTGCTCTGATTCTTTTATGTCATGTTTACATGATACTAAATTGTTGTTGCTTCATCTTTCACAAACAGGGCACAAGGTGGCAAAGGATAAATTACAGCCATGTCAGACTAAGGTCAAATACTTAGGACACTGCTTCACTAAGGGGCTAAGACACCTGACAACCGACAGAATTGAGGCCATACAACACATGACCCTGCCGCAGAGCCAGAAGCAGATTCGTACTTTCTTGGGGATGTGTGGATACTGTAGGTCCTGGATCCCAGGTTTTTCTATTCTTGCATTACCATTGCAGGAGCTAGTCTCTTCCTCAAAACCAGAACGTGTCGTACACACAGAAGAGTCAGAGCAAGCGTTCTTTAATCTTAAAGATAGTCTAACAAGAGCACCTGCATTGGGAATACCTGATTATGAAAAGCCTTTTGAGCTATTTTGTACAGAAGCTGATGGCTGTGCAGCAGGTGTCCTCGCACAGAAACATGGTGACGCTAGCAGACCGGTAGCATACTACAGTGCACAATTAGACAATGTGGCAAGGTCACTCCCAACATGTCTCAGAAGTGTAGCAGCAACGGCCCTTCTAGTAAGTAAGAGCGAGGATGTAGTATTAGGACATAATTCAACCATCTATACACCCCATGCTGTATCAGCTCTGTTAAATTCAGCCCAAACCAGACATGTTTCTTCAGCTAGATTCACAAAGTGGGAACTAGCCCTGATGGCACCCTCAAACATCACCATCAAACGATGTAGCACCCTAAATCCAGCTACATACCTTCCGTATGTGTCTCAAGAGACACAAAGGGTGGGAGGTGAGGAGACCCTGGTTGATGATGAGTTAGGCAAGAATACTGACACGCATGACTGTATGGAACACCTGAATCAGACCTTTACTGCAAGGCCCGACATACGTGACACCCCCTTAGAAAATGTAGATTTTACGTTTTATACAGACGGAAGTTGCCATAGACAGACAGAGACAGGAGAGCTATGTACTGGTTACGCTGTTGTAGACGATCAGGATGTGGTAGAAGCTGAACCCCTTGGTCCACCTCACTCAGCCCAGGTGGCGGAACTAGTAGCACTAAAGAGAGCGTGTGAACTGGCAGAGGGTAAATCAGCCAATATATATACTGACTCTAGGTACGCCTTCGGGGTAGTGCACGATTTTGGGGCCCTTTGGCGTCTTAGAAACTTTACGACAGCAGCAGGTACACCAGTGGCACACTCACAACACATAAAAGGACTTCTGACAGCGATACAGTTACCCAGAACAGTAGCCGTCATAAAGTGCAAAGCCCATACCTTTGAAGAAGACCCAGTGTCATTGGGCAACAACAGGTCAGACGAAGCTGCTAAATGGGCAGCAGGGCAACCTATGACTGTATCGACCGAGACTATGATGGTTTTTCAGACATTAGACACGCAGAAATTAATTGAAATGCAAGATTTGTGTTCCCTGCAGGAGAAGGCGGTCTGGAAGGCGAAGGGATGTGGTCAAGAGTCATCAGGACTCTGGAGGGATGGACAAGGTAAGCCTGTAGCTCCCCGAACATACTATCCAAGCCTGGCTGAAGCAGCACACGGCCTGACTCACCTGGGTAAAGAAGGTATGTGCAAACTGGTGAGAGCATACTGGTGTGCTCCCGGATTTTTCTCTCAAGCTGGTAAGAAAGCAATGTCATGTCTTACTTGTTTGAGGAAAAATGTTGGGAAAACTATTTCAACTGAGCCATCCCACATCCCTCCTACAGACGGGCCTTTTCAGGTAATACAAATTGACTATATCCAACTACCACCGTGCAGGAATCTAAAGTATGTGTTAGTGTGTATTGATGTGTTTTCCGGTTGGGTAGAAGCATATCCGGCAGCCACTAATACTGCTGTGTTCACTGCAAAGAAAATTGTACAAGACTTTGTGTGTAGGTTCGGTATCCCCAGAATCATTGAAAGTGATAGGGGTACCCATTTTACTGGTGATGTCTTCCAAAATATGTGTAAACTCATGGGAATCAGTAGCAGACTTCACACCCCTTACCGACCACAAGCCAGTGGTAAGGTGGAGAGAGCAAATGGTACTATAAAGAACAAACTAGGTAAGATAATGGCTGAAACTGGGTTGGCATGGCCTGAGGCTTTGCCGTTGGTCCTCCACAGCATTCGAACCATTCCTAGACCTCCTCTTAATCTGTCCCCCTTTGAGATACTGTTCGGACGACAACCTCATTTGATCGTGAGTCCACAAGACGACTTAAAGTGTAATAATGAACTGACTGTACAATATCTTATAAGAATGAGTAGACAGCTGAAACAACAACAACAAAAACTAAAAATGCTGTCATCTGGTATGCCAGAGACGAACTGTCATGATGTTGAACCTGGAGACTATGTTATGATCCGCAATTTCTTACGTTCAGGTTGTTTAACAGACCGTTGGGAAGGCCCGTACCAAGTGCTGCTGACCAGTACTACATCACTGAAGGTTGCAGAGAGAGACACTTGGGTCCATTCCACCCACTGCAGGAGAGTCCATAATCCGGAGAAAGTGCAAGACAAGACTCAGACCGACGACATAGAGCTGTCACTTGTGAGCCTGTTCCGGGAGACCTAAAGCCTGCAGTTGAGACACCTGAACCAGAGACGTTGCCTCAGAACTATCTTTCCAGCGATGGAGTGGCGGTTTTTGTTTTTCTTTTGTTCCAGGATTTTCCTTGTTTTTACTTTTTCTAGGACATTCTATTTTTGTGAAGGAGGATGGAGGACGGAGGAGAGTTCTGGGAGTGATACGGATGAAATAGAGGCCGAAGAAAAGTTAATAGGATATCCTGAGCAGCCCATTATCAAACTTGGTCCAGGGGTTATGAAAAGGTCTGCTAGCTCAGGAACTCGGAGGCAGTGTGAGGGGCTATTGTCTGATGAGTATTGTATCTGCAAGTTCTGCAACTCCCTAGTTGACGAGAGATGCATCCAACGATGCCAGTCCCCCAGTACTCTGAATATAGGCGGGCATCCTTTGGAGGATTATCACTCCCTGGTGGGTAAAGTGCTAAACCAAACTGAATGTTGGGTGTGCTCTCACGTGCCTCAAGGGCAGCATAACATAGGACTAGTGCCATTCCCGCTAAACATATCCGAAGTACTCGAATTAAGGGGTGGGAGGCCCATAGAAGGGAGGTACAATAACACTAGGTCCCCTAGTCTGACGCTTCGACAATACTCCATAGGCAGATCTTTGCTGTGCCTAAACATATCTCATGCAAAGCGCCTGGAGAATTGGGAGGCTGACCTATCAGATCAGACAATGGCTCGCCACACTCATTTTAGAGAGAGACTCACAAGGTCACTACTAGGCAGGAATGCTGATGGAAGTCACAAGTTAGGGCGTATAACCAAACATAAGAAGGTATCTATTGGAAAAGTCTCTACAGATAAATGTGAAAATATCATTAATGCCGACACGTGTCTAGAGCAGATGGAGACACTAGGCATGGGTAGTTTTATCAAAACTCTGTGTGATATAATTCATGGGCATACTGTTCCTTATGTTCTCCCTGATGATGTGTATTTTGTTTGTGGAAGGAAAGCTTATTCCTGGGTGACTCCGAGTTCCAAGGGCTTGTGTTTCATAGCTAAACTGGTTCCTGAAATCATGACTATTACTCATGAAGAAATGGTAGATATTCACAAGACTACATCACCACCATACATACACACACAGTATGAACACCGTGGCAAGAGAAATATGATTCCTGGTGAGGAACCCATAGCTACAAAATTGATTAGTGAAACTGCTGGTTTCCAAGTTATGGTTGCTCTAGATCTCACCAGGACCGCTCGGGGAACATTAAACTTTAAATATATCCAAGACCTAGCTAAATTAATAGATAATATCACCGAGATGTATGATGACACTTTCAGGTATACTGGAAGGGAGCTACAAGCGTACAAGAAGGAGTTGGTGCAACATAGACTGGTACTAAATTATCTCATCTCTATTACTGGTGGGTACTGTGTGACACTGGCCACCCAGTTCGGTGTCAAATGTTGCACGTACATTACAAATAATACGGAAGACCCTAAAGAGGTTATAGACCGGAAGATGGATGAAATTTTGCAGCTGAAATGGGAATTTCGAAAGAGCCATAATTCTTCGTTATATGAGGTCGGGGAAAAGGTGGCGGGTTGGTTTTCATGGTTGAACCCAGCAAAATGGTTCTCCGGTCTGGGGGAGTGGGTACAGGAAATGATTGCAAGTGTAGGTAAGCTCCTTCTCCTTATACTGGGTGTCATCTTAGCAATTGGTTTAGTTGTCAAATGTGTTCCTACTGTGTTGAAGTGTGGAAAACGGTCTCATAAGAGTAACACTGAGAAAGAGACTGAAAGGGTGGTACCAGATACCGAGATCATGGTCTGTGGAGAAGTATTGTACAATCCTGAACTTGAAACGGTGATTGGGTGATAGTTTATTACACTATCAAAGGGTGGAACTGTCGAAGTCAGTAAATTGGATAAAGTCATTTCAATTAAAGTCTAGCAAACTTGGTTGTCTTTGTCTGAAAAGATGCGTACGGTACGCATCGACGTACAAGGGCACGCTACGGCGTGAAAGGACGTACGCATCCACTACACGTGGCAGCAACAGTAATTGGTCTTTTACCATACATTCGCACAAACACGCATACTTATAAAATAGTACACATTAATGGTAGTTGCAACACATAGTCAGTTATGTCGAAATATAGTAGTATTTATATGTTATATCAGAGTTACATGCATATTAGTGAAATACACGGAACGGGTTAAAGGAATAACATCATGAGTGGTATCATAATGAACCTTGTTACATATCCTACTGTTTGGTTCACTCTGCGAGGGAATCGCAGAGTGCATACGCAAGTTATGAATGATAGGGAATTATGAACTACTTAAGACTAAGGAATCCTGGCGGGAAGAGCAGAGCATACCCCCTGCAGAGATGACCCTCTCCTTTGGATTCCTTAGGATGAACCAGCCAATGATTGACGACCCCTTGGACATTCCTGAGACCCGGACCAATAGATGCAAGCCATACCATCTTCATTGTATTACTGTATTTGATTGTGTATATAAGCAGCAGCTTGTGATCCAGAGTGCAGACATCTTGTCCCCAGACTTCAGGATTGAATGACTGCACTGGATCCAGAGCGCCTGCGATAAGTAACGGCTGTATTTACTATTACTTCGCTTGAGCATATATTTCCACTTATTGCGAATAAATCTTTGTGCTTTGGAAACACAAATCGAGGTTCGACAATCGTTATTGGTTAGCGACGATACGCACATTAACACTTATCTGGTGCAAGACTAACATGTAGAGCCAAATCTGGTGCAAGACTAACAAGCAGAGCTATACCTGGTGCAAAACTAATATACAGAGCCTTATCTGGTGCAAGACTAACATGTAGAGCCATATCTGGTGCAAGACTTACAAGCAGAGCTATACCTGGTGCAAAACTAATATACAGAGCCTTATCTGATGCAAGACTGATATACAGAGCTATACCTGGTGCAAGACTGATATACAGAGCCATATGTGGTGCAAGACTAACATGCAGAGCCATATCTGATGCAAGACTAACATGCAGAGCCATATCTGATGCAAGACTAACAAACAGCTATACCTGGTGTAGGACTAATATACAGAGCCTTATTTGGTGCAAGACTAACAAGCAGAGCTATATCTGGTGAAAGACTAATATACAAAGCCATATCTGGTGCAAGTCTAATATACAGAGCCTTATCTGGTGCAAGTCTAATATACAGAGCCTTATCTGGTGCAAGTCTAATATACAGAGCCTTATCTGGTGCAAGTCTAATATACAGAGCCTTATCTGGTGCAAGACTAACATGCAGAGCCATATCCGGTGCCAGACTTACAAGCAGAGCTATACCTGGTGCAATACTGATATACAGAGCCTTATCTGGTGCAAGACTAACATGCAGAGTCATATTTGGTGCAAGACTTACAAGCAGAGCTATACCTGGTGCAAAACTAATATACAGAGCCATATCTGGTGCAAGTCTAATAAACAGAGCCATATCTTGTGCAAGACTAACATGCAGAGCCATATCTGTGCAAGACTATCAAACAGAGCTATACCAGGTGCAAGACTAATATACGGAGCCTTGTCTGGTGCAAGACTAATATACAGAGCCATATCTTGTGCAAGACTAACATGTAGATCCATATCTGGTGCAAATCTAATATACAGAGCCATATTTGGTGCAAGACTAACAAGCAGAGCTATACCAGGTGCAAGACTGATATACAGAGCCTTATCTGGTACAAGTCTAATAAACAGAGCCATATTTGGTGCAAGACTAACAAGCAGAACTATACCTGGTGCAAGACTGATATACAGAGCCTTATCTGGTGCAAGACTAATATACAGAGCCATATTTGGTGCAAGACTTACAGGCAGAGCTATACCAGGTGCAAGACTAATATACAGAGCCTTATCTGGTGCAAGACTAACATGTAGAGCCAAATCTGGTGCAAGACTTACAAGCAGAGCTATACCTGGTGCAAGACTAATATACAGAGCCATATCTGGTGCAAGACTAACATGTAGAGCCATATTTGGTGCAAAACTAACAAGCAGAGCTATACCTGGTGCAATACTGATATACAGAGCCTTATCTGGTGCAAGACTAACATGTAGAGCCATATCTGGTGCAAGACTTACAAGCAGAGCTATACCTGGTGCAAAACTAATATACAGAGCCTTATCTGATGCAAGACTGATATACAGAGCTATACCTGGTGCAAGACTGATATACAGAGCCATATCTGGTGCAAGACTAACATGCAGAGCCATATCTGATGCAAGACTAACATGCAGAGCCATATCTGATGCAAGACTAACAAACAGCTATACCTGGTGTAGGACTAATATACAGAGCCTTATTTGGTGCAAGACTAACCAGTAGTGCTATATCTGGTGAAAGTCTAATATACAAAGCCATATCTGGTGCAAGTCTAATATACAGAGCCTTATCTGGTGCAAGTCTAATATACAGAGCCTTATCTGGTGCAAGTCTAATATACAGAGCCTTATCTGGTGCATGTCTAATATACAGAGCCTTATCTGGTGCAAGACTAACATGCAGAGCCATATCCGGTGCCAGACTTACAAGCAGAGCTATACCCGGTGCAAGTCTAATTTACAGAGCCATATCAAGTGCAAGACTAATACACAGAGCCTTATCTGGTGCAAGTCTAGTATAGAGATCCATATCTGGTGCAAGTCGAATATACTAAAACATATATGGTGCAAGTCTAATATACAGAGCAATATCTGGTACATGTCTAATATGCAGAGTCATATCTGGTGCAAGTCTAATATACAGATCCATATCTGGTTCAAATCTAATATACAGATCCATATCTGGTGCAAGTCTGATATACAGATCCATATCTGGTGTAAGACTAATATAAAGATCCCTATCTGGTGTATGATTAATATACAGAGCCACATCTGTTATATAAACTCTCTCACTCGCTTTCCCTCACATGGTCACTTACGGTTCCAGATGGGGCGATCGGAGCAATAACCCCCCCCCCCCCCCCGCCCTTCCGCAACAATCTTCATACTTTAAATTTGCTGCTGCGAGCTCCGATCATTGGGAAGGAAGGTAGTGGGCAACCAATCAGCATGAAGGAGAGGCATGGCTATTCAAAGTTGGTTCCTGGGCCATGATGCAGAGTTCAGTGTTGGTCATAAGTCCAGTAGCTCTCGCTCAGTTTTCAGTGGCTGTTTGAGGACAGGAATTTTGGTCGACTGTCAGCACAGCTTTAATCACTTACAGAAAAGTTTTATTTGCAACATCCCCAAGTGCCAGACCTATGTTGTGGGTAAATAGCTGTAGACAATTGTGTCAAATAATTAAAAGTAAATGTATGAAAATTGTGACTGGATCACTTATAAATAACTTATTTGTGGCTGGATCATGTAGAAATAATTTATTGTAGAAATGTATTTCAATCAGAGGTGCAGGCACAAATGTATAATTTGAAAAGCACTTACCATGTTACATTGGGATGTGTTTTGTATGGAAGTGTCTTTGTTTGGATTTGAAACATTGCTAGAGGAAGTCTGTTTGCTGATAGCAGGAAATGTTAATTAAGTCTTTATGTGAAGCGACAAACATCTGTTTAGCCTGTATAACCAGCAGGGGGCCGCTGCCTAGCGGTCTGGCGTTGCTGCATTTCAGATAATGCAATCATTAAGTTTTAGCACATAACATAGAAGTGTAAATATTGTTAGCTTTGCATTGCATGTAAATTCATGTTTGGGTAAACAAATTGCATCCTGATTCTAAAAATAACCTGTGAGGCTGTGTCCAAATCAGTATAAAAAGCCCTGTCTTGTATTGGAAATTGTTCTTCTGATTCCATCGGACCTGAGCACTAATACCTTCAATCAGTGTGACTGCAAATAAACATCACTTGCTTCAAAGACCTGCTTGAGAACATGTTCTATGCTGAAAATCCTGTGACCTGCAGATTAGACCCAAAATCTAATCCGTTCCCGGCTGTTTCTGAGGTGTGGACCCAGCATCCAATACCACCGCTCTGCCTGCTACTCTGCAGCTCTGGTCAGTGTGATAGGCCAGTGCCGATCCTTCCACAGCAACCCTGATCCATAGGAAGAGGTCAGGGGTACCAGCCCAGGTACACCAGAACGGGGTACACTCGCAGCGGATGCCGGTAAAGGAGTCCAGTGGTGGCAGCACGTGTAAGCCCCTCCTACTGCGGTGAGAGGGTGCGTTTGGGATACTGAAAGGAAATGGTGGCAAAGTAAGCCCAGTCGGTTCCCAGCAACATCAGACAGGGTGTCATAGGCGGTCCATCCTGTCACAACATTGTTTAACAACACAATCTTCCTATACCAATGTCATAGGAGCAGGGCCGGCCTCTGCATATTCATTACAGGGTCCCCAATCCCACCAGAGGGGGCATAGCTGTTGGTACTCCCATAATCCCCTTTCAGCTCCTCTACACAGACCCCATCCCCAGGTTTCTCTCTATTCTTCTTCTCAGTGGTCAATTTGACTACTTTGCTTCCCTTACATTGCTCTTTCCATCATGATTGAGGGCGGAGGAAACTTGAAGACGGCATGGTCTGGTTTTGATGCTCGGATTGGCTAACCACATCAAATACATCTATTTTCATTTCAATAATGATTGACTTCATTGTACTTAAATATTTGTTACTGTTCTTCAAACAAATAAATGTTCTAGTTTGAAGATTAGTTGAACTCTCTGAATTGGTCAATATATTTCCTGGAAACAGAGCGATGATCAGACCGGACCATGAAGGAGGAGGTGTGCTAGTAGAGGTGCAGGAGTCCACGGATGAGAGGGTGGATATTCTGAAGATTATCAGGGTCCAATGTGCACCAAGATGAATAGGCCTCAGGGACATTAGAACCTCCGAGCTTCATACGACATTGCAGTGTTACCGGTGTTTATTGTTGATGAAGACATGGAGGGGCCCTCAAGAGCCACTGGTCTCTTCTGCCCCAGGAATATGGGCACTTGCAATTGTTGCAGTTACAAAGTGTACAATAAATATTGTGTATAATTGGAGAGCTCTGGGGTCCAGCGATGTGTATTAACGTTTTATTAAGAATATTATCTAGTTTTGTAAAATAAGCCAGAGAAACTAAGTATTAAGTCTGCTGCCTGAATAATTTATTCATACCAGTGATTATTTATTGGGAAACTGGAATGATGTTAGCAGTGATCTATGTTAATAACCTATGTTCTTGAGGGTGATGTATTTTATTTATTCATCATATTTATACTGATCAGGTAACATTGTTTTTTGTTATAAATAATGATTAATGTGTATGTGTGAGAGCTGAGCTGATGGGATTGCTATGGGGAGATTGGAGATATGGCTCCCCAGGTTGTGACTGTAGCACATTGATGTAATCGATGATCTCTGATGCCCAGATGTGGGTGACGTCCAGTGGGATTTGAGGTGCCACCTCCTGGGCGTGACACAGTATGGCGGGATCACACGTTATAAAGTACAACTGATTCTCCGGTGCACGTGGGAGTTCTGAGTTAGGATATGGTTGAGATCAAGTCCATGATCCTTTGTTTCAATCCTGAACGGTACTCTCCTCTGCAGAGTGAGCTGACAGTCCAAGCCAGTTGCAGAGTGCATTAACGCTTGATGTAAGAGACCTGGGCAGGGGCATGAGTACCAAGTCTGCCCCCTGGGCGATAGCTATTGGAGAGGGACCTGTTTCTGAGTGAGAGCCAGTGTCAGCTCTTGAGACCAGGGGGTAAATGTACCAAGTTCTGAATTTTTCTGCAATTTAATATCGCGAGATATAACCGGTGATTTGAGTCCTCAAGTCGCCAAATATATTAAGTAGTGATTTTTTGTCTGAACTTCAAAATGGGTGTTCACTTCTCGCAATTTGTGGCGCATTAAACTTGCCTGTGTTTAGCTGAAAATCGTCATTTACAAACAAAGAGTAAATTGTGATTTGTTGAATATTTTACATTGAGAAATTGCGCGATTTTGGGCTTTCTAAAATATTTAATTTTTTTTTAAAAAAACGTGGGGTCCCCCTGTCTGAGCACTATTAACCCTAGTGTTGCCAGCCTACTGCTGGTTGCGCAAAAATTGGGGAAAAATTTGCGTGGGGTCCCTCGATTTTCAGGCAACCAGCACTAGGCAAACCAGCCTGGGTGGGTGGCACTATAGCAGGGGGACACACGGTAGGGGTCCCCCTGCCATAATGACAACCAACCCCAGGCTGTTCAGCACTGGGCTGGATTCCCTAGGGAGTGGGGTCCGCAAAAATACTGACCGTGCCCCTTCCCCTGTGAACACCAAGCTAAGTGCTGAAAGCGCTAGGGCTCTTCCTACACCCCTGCGCGGTGGGTGTAGGGTAATAACAGTGAAGTATAGTAAAAAAAAAATTAACAGAAACCATTTTTTGTGGAACTACAAGTCCCAGCCAGACCAGGCTTCCCTAAACAGTGTGGGCATGCTGGTGCCTGTAGAACTACAAGAACAAGCATACCCATGGCAGCCAGGGCATTCTGACACTTGGAGAACCACAATTGTCACCATGGCCTGACACCCATGCCTTGCTGTGACCTGTAGTTCCACAAAAAAAGTTAAATAATCCATAACACCCTCACAAAAACCACATAGCTTTAATAAAGACCCCATTTGTAATTCCAACTTACATGAAGTCTTCTTTCTTCTGTTAAGGAGGACTCCCAATTTGTAAATCCAGCTGCAACAGGCTTGACGCTGCTTACTGTGCTTGCATCTAATACATACAACCCGTCGCAAATACAATTTACAGAGCCGCAACCTCTATTTATAGTCTAAGGGGAATTCTCGAGCTGTCATGGAAAAGTCCCAAGATGAAAATCACAAATTTGTAGAGAAGCTCGGACTCGAGCCCACCCGAACTTCGCTGATCCGAGTACCGAGCCGGCTCGGTACTTTCGCGTGCCCTCGGAAGCAGTGCCGGATTAAGGGAATGGAGGCCCCTGGGCTAAGGGGGCCTCCATTCCCCCGTGAGGGCCCCCCCCCCCCCCGTGATGGGAGCTGCCCGCCCCCCCCCCCCGGCACTTACCTCCTTCTCCGGCGCGCTGTACTTTCTTTACTGAGGAGATCTCGTGAGAGTGAGACTCACGAGATCTCCTCAGTAAGGAGACTACAGCGCGCCGGAGAAGGACTGCAAGGAAAGTGCTCAGTAGCACTGATCGCGCCGGGGGCGCCCCCGCCCCCAACCGATCAATACTGCAGCTGAGCACTTTCAAGGGCCCCCTGGATGCCATAGGCCCCTGGGCTGTAGCCCAGTTAGCCCTATGGTTAATCCGGCCCTGCTCGGAAGTGAAAATGAGGCAAAACATCATCATTGCGTTGTCAGATCTCGCGAGTGTTGGATTCTATAAGTACCGCCCTCCACGGAGATCCAGCGTCATTTCACAGAGAGACACAGAAGGGGTAGCAGGGTCTTTGGCAGTCTTCAGTGCAGTTGGGCAGCGTCATTAATGAAAGAGGAAGAGGAGGGGTGGCAGTGCTCTTGGCAGTCTCCAGTGACATTGTACTGTGACATAGCTCACACAGAAACAGGAGAGGTGACAGTGTCCTTGTCACTCTCCAGTTTCAGTCATGATCATAATCCCTCTACATCATGTGCTATGTTCAAGTGCACAGTGGTTTTAAGTCAGGGAAACAAAAGTGTAAAAAAAAAAAGCTTGAACCTTTTAAAGAAAAAAACACCTCTCTAATAAAGGTGAAACTTTACTTTCGAAAAACATAAAATTGCCAACATGCCATTCTACCCAAAATATTACCATTTTTTGGTCATCTTCGGTATTCAGCATGTCGGAGATTGCAGCTGCTGCAAGAAGAATCGAATTTGAGGGGGAATGTACTTTAGTCCAGGGCAGTGGAGAATACTTTCCGTGTTGTGCAAGGTGCTGAAACCACTCGATGTAGTCACCTGTGAAGTGAGTTCAGACACTGTTAGCTTGAGTCAAATGATTCCCCTAATTAGACTTTTGGAAAGGCAGCTAGAGAAATTGAAGGAGGAGAAGAAACTAAGCAATTCCGCTAACTATGTAGGACTTGTAGATCAAGTACTTCATTTGCTTCGCCAGGATCCGAGAGTTATCAACATCTTGAAATCGGATCATTACATTTTGGCAACTGTGCATGATCCTAGGTTAAGAGCTATGTCTTCTTTTTCTTTCCAGCTGACCCAGATCTCAAAAGATGCAATGAGCTCCTGGTCAGCAAGCTGACCATTTAAGTGGTACCTGACATGACTACTCATGCTCCCATAGTTTTTTTGGCAACTGCTGTTGGGAAAAAACTTAGCTTTCCCAAGACACCCAGTGGTGATGCAGATGAGTCAGCACAACATTTTGACATTTGGTCTGGTCTAAAAGCATTGCCCAAAAATCGTGACAGCTCTGTCGTAAAATGAACTACAAATTCCACGAGGAAGGCCATTACTGGCATTAAGATCAAAGTACACAGACATCTGTAATGGTGGATTCCAGTGGGGATGAATTAGTTTTGTGTGAGGATGATGTACACACTGATGAGGGTGAGGATGATGACAGTGTAGATTGCAGGTGCTGGGATCTAGCTGAGAGAAGGGAGCTAGCTGATGCTGGAATACTTATTAGCACAGTGACTCAGTGGTTAGCATTCCTGCCTCTCAGCACTGGGGTCATGAGTTTGATTCCCGACCATGCCCTTAACTGTGTGTAATTTGTATGTTCTCCCCGTGTTTGTGTGGGTTTCCTCCGGGTGCTCTGGTTTCCTCCCCCACTCTAAAAACATACTCATAGGATAAATGGCTGCTATCAAATTGACCCTAGTGTGTGTGTGTGTGTGTTAGGGAACTTAATCTATCTCTCTCAGTCTGTATATTAGGGAAATTAGACTGTAAGCTCCAATGGGGCAGGGACTGATGTGAAGGAGTTCTCTGTACAGCGCTGCAGAATTAGTGGCGCTATATAAATAACTGATGATGATGAATATTTGGGTAAAATGACATGTTGGCAATTTTATGTTTTTTTACAGCAAAGCTTCACCTTTATTAAAGATGTGTTTTTTTCTTTAGAAAGATAAGAGCTTTTTTTTAACATTTTTGTTTTTCACATTTATGTTACATAAATTCTGTAATGGTGGTTTCCTGCGGGGTTGAATTAATATTGTGTTAGGATGAAGTTTGTTTTCAATCATCCTTTCAACTGCTTCTCTCTTGTCCGTGTGACCACATACTTTCTTTTTCACAGGGTTCACCATCTCCAACCCGTCGGGGCACCCTGGATTGGTTTTCGTCTGATAAATACACGCATCCCGGGGGGTCAGCGCTCGTCGCCATGTATTAACTGTAGAATTACCACAGTTATTCAAGTAACGGGTGGAGCGATCAAAGGAACCATAACTGATTTAATGAGCCATTCTCAGTTTCACCGTACCGGCCGTGTGGTCTGGGTGACGGCGATCTCCTTGTCTTCATCTTCCAAATCTTCGTCTGCAGGGGCCGGTGACACACCTATTTGTTTTCTCAGCTGTTCTTTAAACTGGACATATTTATCATCCTTGCACTGTTGGGCTTAAGGCAGCTATTTGTAATTTTATTTAGTGGGGGCCTGAACAAACAAAGCACTTCACTGTTGCACTCACTGTCGCTGGAGTGCTTGGTTTGTTAAACCGTACATGTCCTTTTCAATATCTTACATAAAGCATACTTGCCAACTTTCCCGGAATGTCCGGGAGACTCCAAAATTCGGGTTGGTCTCAGGGACTCCCGGGAGAGCTGGCAAGTCTCCCGCATCCCACTACTGGCTTCCAAAAATGATGCGATTTGTGGTCAATCGCAGTATTTTAGCCCCGCCCCTGTGACAAAACGGCATTTTTGTCGCGGGGGACGGGGCCAAAATGATGTGTTTGGCATCATTTTGACCCCGTCCCCCGCGCCCCGCACCCTCCCGCCCTCCAGTCACGCCCCTCACCCGGAAATAATTTCACGAAAGTAGGCAAGTATGTCATAAGGGTGGGTGTGAGGGCTCACGGACAATTCCATCTTGCACCACTTTTCTTTTTTTTCTGCCACTGCTGTGTAGTAATGTTTCCTAGATGTTCTGTGAACGGCCGTGTGTTTGTGCTCGCTGCAGTCTTTGTCCGAAAGAGTATGAAAATAATATTGTGACCTGTGAGGTGGTCAAAATTGACTGGAAATGACTGCAAATTAGTGTTATTGAGGATAATAATAACGTAGGAACATAAAAAGAGCAAAATTATGTGATTTTATTATTCAAAAAAGTACAAATCCAAAACCAAAACCAAAACACGCGAGGTCGGTTTTGCCAAAACCAAAACACCAAGTTCATCCAGATCCAAAACCAAAACACGGGGCTCAGTGAGCAGCATGCTAGGGATGCCATTATGTGTTTGTGTATGCTGGCGCTTGTAATAGTACAACTGACACATACCCATGGCTGCTACTGCATTCTGGCACTTGGTGAACCACAAGTGACAGCAAGTCCTTGGATGTGTAGGGCAACAGAGAAATATTTCAATAAAACACCAACATAATGTTAAAAAAGCACAAAACAAATGTTAATGTACCAGGACAGCCACAGGGGGGCAGTGTTGTATTTCTGCATCTATATCTCTATCTATTGAGGATGCAGTTTGGCAGCTTCCACTTTTTTTCTGTTGTCTCTTTTTACGTTTCCGGCAGGACCTTCATTCCCACAAAAGTTAGCGATGATTAGTTGTATGCGGGCACATCTAAAACCCGAGAGTGGATATGCGCCTATGAACAAGGCGGATTAGTAGAAACATTAACAAAAATGCACTATTGGACTTGGTATAGACTTGGTATATTAGTCCAATGGTCTGAATAGATTTTATTATTAGAACCTCAGCATGTAGATGTCCCTTTCACCCACCAGGGGGCGATCAGTCTCCTATTCTGTATCACTACAAGTCCAAATGAGAATTATTTATTTTCAATATGAAGTTATGTTGGTGTATAACTATGTCTATCATTGAGAACACTGATACCTGGGAATAGGAATTAAACAGTATTTAATGCAAAATGCTTTACTCCTTTTTAGAGCTAATTTCTGTTAATTATATGGTGGATAATGTCAGACATTTGAATGCCATTATTACGCAGATTAGTTTTAATTAGCCAGCGTCTTTACATATTGTTAATTATAATGAAGTCTGAGTTCAAAATGCAACATTAATAAATCAATCCATTATAATTCAGCCCCTTGTTGCAGTGTAACTCTCTCATACTGTTAATGTGATTCTAAACACATCAGTACTTCCCAAATACTTACATGGAGTGTTACATATACCTTATACTACATGGTCCTGGGCCAAATGACATCAAATAATGATGGCAGAAAATGTTATGGGGCCTTCAGTAGGGGCCACATCTAGTCTCTGAGGAGAGTTCGATCTGCAAGGTCTATTGAGCTATCACAGAGGTGAAACCTCTTATACAGAGACAAAGCCTCTATACTGACCCATGAGAGGCGGAATATACTCTAATAAAGAGATCGGTGTATAGTAACGGCAGCGTCCCTCACTCCCCTCAATATTTGTATGTAACATTCCTCACAAGGGCATTTCTCAGTGAAATTTCATCAGACTTAGCCAGTAAATCCCATTACATACAGAATATTTTCTGATAGTGATGAGTGAATTGATTTTGAGTGGATCTCAGCTGGGATTTCCTAAATGAATCCTGAACATTGAAATGAACCAACAAAGTGCTGAGTCCTCGGCAGAGTTTTCCGCGTTCCATATCGCCCACGTATACTGCAGCGACACCTCCAACACGCAGACTGCGAGTAGAGGGGGAGACAGGCAGCTCTGTGCTCTTGTCCTATTCACCACTGAACATAATGCAAGTTACTTTAGGTGCGTATAAGTCATAATATAATATAGATGGAACACTCTCAGGACTCCTCCTGAAATTGTGATATTAAGATGTGAGTGAGTTCTCTGTACAGCGCTGCGGAATTAGTGGCACTATAAAAATAAATGGTCATGATGACGATGATGATATTAGCAGAAGTACAGAAGTAACCAAGATTGAATCTACCAAGAAATTGGGGACATTTTTGAAAACTCTCCAAGAGAGCTTCCTTGGAAGTCCCCATTAAGAATTTCTCTTTTTTTTTTTTTATAAAGGCGCATTAAGCTACATTATGTTATTTTTAATAGTTAACGTGTCATTGTTGAACCATGTGCAGCTTTGTTGTAGCAATAAGACTGTGTAGAGCCACCCTGATGCCCGTGGGACCTTTATGTAAATTAGAGGAGGAAGCATTCAGGAGGATGCCAGCGTACTCTGCAATGTGGGCGACCAGGGGCAGACGTAGCTTAGAAACTTGTCCATTCCTCAAGGTGCAGGGTCTAAGATATCATTTATCTTCCACAGCCAAACAGCAGAAGAAGAGCTTGTACAGACTAAGAATACAGATTATTATCGGAGGCAGTGAAGCCATTACCTGGCATTAATATATGTCCAATGCTCTGTATTACTGATCTGAATAATATGCAGGAAATAACTGTAGTGTTTATATGTAACTATACATTTCCCTCTGTGCTCTCTGTCACTTCTCTGCAGCAGGTTCCCATGTCAGGAGGGAGGAGCTTCTGTAACTGGGCAGGCAGAGAGTGACTGACAGCTTTGTAGTATTGACTTGCAGAAATGTGGACTGATTGGGTGAACCACACATAGGCTCTAGAGGCTGCTTAGGAGATCTGGGACTTGTAGTTCTGCAACATCTGGGTAGACATATATTACCTATATCTGTGATAGACACGGGCCCCCCATAATATTCTCCTTTGATACAAAACTGCCTATTGTCAGTAAGCTGCTGATACCACTAACGTGACTGATATAAGTTACATTTACATAACATTCTCATTTCTAACCACAATCACTACGTACACAGGATACAAGCAGCACCATTACTCCATTACTGCCATAGTTCTTCAGGGAAACACAATATTAACATACAAAAAGCAGTGCAACCATCTATGGCTACAGGACTCAAACACATATGTACAGACATGCAGGTAAATACATACGTACGTACGTACGTACGTACGTACAAACATACATAGGTAAATACATATATCAAGAAATAAATACATACATCAATAAATACATAAAGACACACATGCCATGCACACATACATACAGACATATATACATACACAAATACATACATTATTATTATAGTTTATCTATATATTATCAGCGCTGTATATATACATACATCACCTACATCCATCCAGTGCTATGTCATACCGCCACTTCTCTTACTGCTTTGATTATACAATTATCACATTCCAGTCACTTACATTTTCCATAGCGCCCTTTCTAAACATCCACCACTGCATATATTAATAAATAACTACATATATAACTATACACAAGCTTACATACATATATACATCAATAAATATCTACATACATGTACATATACATACATAAGTACATAAAAACCATACCTATATACGTAAATGCATACATACATACACGCATAAATACCCACATACATACATGCATACATAGATGCATAAATACATACATACATACATAAATACACACACACATACGTACGTACATGCATACATAGATGCATAAATACCTATGTACATACATACAAAAATACACACATACATAAATACCCACTGACATACATACATGCATAAATACTTACATATATAAATACCTACTGACAGAAGAGGCTTGTGCACATAATAATGGGAGATGCACAGTGCTGTGTGTAGGTACAGTGCTGTGTATAGGTACAGAGCTGTGTATAGGTACAGAGCTGTGTATAGGTACAGTGCTGTGTATAGGTACAGTGCTGTGTACAGGTACAGTGCTGTATATAGGTACAGAGCTGTGTATAGGTACAGAGCTGTGTATAGGTACAGTGCTGTGTACAGGTACAGTGCTGTATATAGGTACAGTGCTGTGTATAGGTACAGTGCTGTGTATATGTACAGTGCTATATACAGGTACAGTGCTGTGTATAGGTACAGTGCTATATACAGGTACAGAGCTGTGTATAGGTACAGAGCTGTGTATAAGTACAGTGCTGTGTACAGGTACAGAGCTGTATATAGGTACAGAGCTGTGTATAGGTACAGTGCTGTGTACAGGTACAGTGCTGTATATAGGTACAGTGCTGTGTACAGGTACAGTGCTGTGTATAGGTACAGTGCTGTGTATATGTACAGTGCTATATACAGGTACAGTGCTGTGTATAGGTACAGTGCTATATACAGGTACAGAGCTGTGTATAGGTACAGAGCTGTGTATAAGTACAGTGCTGTGTACAGGTACAGAGCTGTATATAGGTACAGAGCTGTGTATAGGTACAGTGCTGTGTACAGGTACAGTGCTGTATATAGGTACAGTGCTGTGTATATGTACAGTGCTATATACAGGTACAGAGCTATATACAGGTACAGTGCTCTATACAGGTACAGTGCTATATACAGGTACAGTGCTGTGTATAGGTACAGTGCTGTGTACAGGTACAGTGCTGTGTACAGGTACAGTGCTGTGTATATGTACAGTGCTATATACAGGTAGAGTGCTATATACAGGTACAGTGCTGCAGACACGGAGACTTCACAACTTCCCTGCACAGGTTTTATTAAAAGAAAACAACAACATGAGAAGCGAGAGGCGTCACAATAATAGATCTCCTTTTTGGGACTCCCCATCCTACATCCTGTCTCCATATATGGGCATTTACGTCACAGCAGCATCACTGGAGACTCCTGAAATGGAGTGATCCCAGGCAGCGGAAGATCAGAGGCAGCTCCTGCTGCATATATAAGGGGCTGCAGAGCTGGAGCATGGTTACACAGAGACTCCTCATCACTCACACACGGACAAAAGAGCCATTAGCACTTGTACTCCAGCCTCTGCCTCCAGCCTATGCAGCTGAGTATTATGGATCTCCCCTGTCACATCTATCCCAAATACCAGGAGGACTGTGACCTGAAGGAGGAGAGGGAGCAGGGACTGGGGTCAGCAGGAGAGCAGCCTGCAGAGTCTCAGGAGGATCTAGCAGCTCAGCTCACTGAAGGTAAGATGTGTCTTTATTATGTATAATATTATATATAACGGTGCAGCAGAGGGTCAGGGACTTGCAGCCTCCTCTGTATAACTCCACATGTACCCAGGGACACTGTGTGCTGGCATCATATTAACCCTTTGGTGTAGGGGCTTCTGTTGATATTGCTGCACATTCTGAGATCTTAGATATTGGGGTGGGGGTGGGTATAATGCAATGTATGTGTGATACATGTGTGTATAGTGGGATCCTGCAAGCAGTGAACTCACCCCAAGTCTCTTCCTTCCTAAGGTGTCTTCATGAGCCCTTCCCACCAGGACACACCTGACTACTTCTATCTGAGCAGCCAGCCCTCCCCACCACTCCCACTCAACTACTCCGGGAGCTTCTTCATTGAGTCAGCCGCAGAACATGATCAGGAAGTCCTGTTTAATATCATGTCTGGGATCCTTGGCCTCTCGCCTTTCTCTGCACCCCAGCGGCTGAACCGACAGGAGGCGCTGTACTCGGTTCCGGAGGCCATCCAGAACCACATGGACCTTTACTCCCAGCCTAACCTCAACATCTCGGTCCAGCAAGAGTTCCCTGGCCAGCTGTACTCTGCGTTCAGTAGCACTGAGGACATCCACCAGGTGCCCAGCTCGCCCAACTTGGGGAGTTCCTGCTCTACCCAGTGTTTCTTCGACTCTTCAGCTTTGCCAAGCAAGCAGGACATGGAGGTGTCCCCCATCTCTCCCACCCTGGACTCCTTTCATTTGCAGTGGGACACCCAGACACCTCAGAGCTTTGGCCCAGCTTCCTATCCCTCAGATGGATACTTGCCCCCTGATAACTCCTCTCCTGTCTTTCACCCTTTAGAGACAAAGGTGGAGAACCTGATGTCTGCTTGTTGCCAGCCACACATGACCAACATGGCAGAGGACTCTGCTGTCTACAACAACATGGACTTTACTTGCCAGTCAGACACCTTCCAGACCTCTCACTGCGACTTCACTAAAACAAAGGTTGACTTAAAATCCCAACTTTTACCTGATGTCAAGTACCCACTGAGCCACCAAGTGTCAATGCCCGGGCTAATGACCCAGGATGAGCTCATTCACCACCAGTCCCCACCAGCCATCACCACAGACTTTCTGGGTCTTTCTCCAACAGCTGACAACATACTTTCACCCAATGCCGGCAACCCCCTGGCAGAGCCCAGGAAGAAATATCGCAGGAATAAATTCCCGGCCAAGTGCTTTCGCCCCAAGCCCCACGAGAAGGCCTTCGCCTGCCCGGTGGAGAGCTGCATCAGGAGCTTTGCCAGGTCTGACGAGCTCAACAGGCATCTGAGGATCCACACTGGGCACAAGCCCTTCCAGTGCAGGATCTGCCTGAGGAACTTCAGCCGCAGCGACCACCTCACCACCCACATCAGGACCCACACCGGGGAGAAGCCCTTCTCTTGTGACCTGTGTGGCAGGAGGTTTGCCAGGAGTGATGAGAAGAAGAGACACGGGAAGGTCCACATGAAGCAGAAGGCCAGGACTGAGGAGAAACTGAAGGGGCTCGGGTTCTACACCATGGGTTTGTCCTTCAACACCATGTGAATAACCAGATCCGTGTTTGGTCTGTCACTTGTCACCTTGGAGGGATGACCTCCAACAGGTCTGTCAGCTAGCCCCATGATCAGTGGGGGGATCAAGTCTGACTTGTTGCTCGGCTGTCACCTGCATGGCTCAGTCTTCTGTTATCTTTACCATGTGATGTATACACAACTGTTAGACCAATGTATACTTATCATACAAGCGCTCCTTACTAGCTAGCACTAGTGACTACATGTGAACTGGATAGGGGCTGCACATGGAGTTTGGTTCAGCACCAAGGCTGTAAACAGCTCCGACCTCACCTGCAGTATTTGCCAATGGATAAGGAGAGATGTTATTATTATTGAGGCTGTTTCATGAATGGACATATTAAGTTCTCTGAATCTAGGAAGATGTATGAAACGACCTTGGACGTCACAGATTATATAAATATATATATTTATAAATACACTATTGTAGGAAGCATTTGTAGTCGACATGGACTATTCGTGTTGTCAGGCACTTAGTGAGATGGATTCCAGTGTGTGTTTATGCTGCTATAGTACAAAACTGATTTTAATATGTATTATTTTCCTCTTTGCTGCTGAGATTTGTACAGTGCACACAGATGGTTTTAACATATTTTTAGATCAGATGAGAACTGTTATAAAAGTCTGTATTTTCTTTGTATACACTGCTGATCCTGGACTTTCTATGTCAGTTTCCGTTTATTTGAATTTTTGTATGAAACAAAAAAAGAAAAAAAAAGATAATGAAAAATGATTATGTTCAAATGAAACCAAAATGACAAATTGTTTATTTTTTCAAGGAAATAAAGCTGGTAATGTCCCACAAAACTCATGGTGTTATTTTAACTATGCTCCATAACCGTGAATATTATAAAGTACATCCTTGTGTATACAATGGCAATAGCCTCATATGTAACATCACCTGGTGATATCATACACAGTGTGATATACTATAGAAACTGGTCACTGTAAGCAGAACTAGAGTGAGATTTTCCCATTGGGAATTTCTATAGCACAAGAACAAGGTCTCTATTCACACTTAATGTTACAGCTGTATTTAGTAATTATCTTACGGATATGATGCTTGGAAAGTCAGTACTGCTGAATTAACCCTTGTCGGTTTGTCTGTCTATTACATGCCACCTTCCATTTAATGCCACTCTCTCTATAACACCACATGCCGTCTGTGTTTCAGGCTGGTGTTATAAACAGTGGGCACTGTAATTGCAGCACACTGAATGTTTCACTGCTGTAGATACTAAAACCACCATGTCTTCTGTACCTAGCTGTGAGGCCCGTCTCCTTTCTACTGTCCCCATCATAGACACTAACATCACTACATCCTTTATTTACAGGTCAGAGGTCTCCACCCTCCTCCCTCCAAAATGTGATTAGCAGCTGTTCTGTGGGCTACTTCCACCCCCACAAATAAACAATCAAAATAAATAAAACTGTTGATTAGCACTAAGTGTTCACAAGAACTGCCTCATACGATAAAATAAATATCTTGGGCATTGATATTTTAGCAGATGGACAAGCTACTAAATACTAAACCCTGGTATTAAATGATATGAAGTGCTATAAGATAATTAACGATGGTCAACTTCCTTGTAAACAAAAATGATGTGATAATTAAAGAGGATGAACTAGCTTGCTAACGAGCTGCTTGATGATCTTATCTTATAACTTTAAATATTATCTAAAACTTGGTTTATTATTTATACACTTCACCTGGTACAATATTAATACTCTATAGATTGTTTCTGTCATTCCTCTTTCTATGTGAACAGTTAGAACTACACCCTTTTTTAATTTATTTAAATTTGACTTATGAGCTTACATATTACTAAGGCTATAACAAGACCCAGGTTCGTCAATTTCTACCTGAGAAAAATTAAACATTTTTTAATCCAGAGGAAGAAAAAACAACCCTCTGGGGTAACAGTTGCCTCACAGGGGGTTAAAAAAAATGCCTTCATCACCCCAAAGACGTCAGTCGGATAAAATCCCTGGATTATTCACATGCATAATTGTAAGAAAGGCTCCAATGCATTTTCACGTTCTGTTAGTGAGTTTGCCATCAACAGCTCATGTAGTAAGGAATTCCACATTTTAACCACCCTTACAGTAAAGAATCCTTCCCATGCTGATGATGAAACCATCTTATTTGCATTCACAACTGATGTCCTCTGTATGGTCCTCGGCACCAAAAGTTCATTAGACAAATATATCTAATAAACTCTAATATATTTTTACATATTAATAAGGTCATCTCTAAGGCACCTTGTAAATAACCCTAACCTAGTTTGCCTTCTCTAAACATCTACTTTATCCTTCTTACAGTGAGGTGCCCAAAACTGTTCTCTATCCTCAAGATGTGATCTAACTGTGATCTAACTACTGACTTATATAATGGTGATACTGGGCCGGTCTCACCTTGGAGCAGAATTTGAGCGTAATTTGTGTTTTTTTAAAATTGGACGTAAATTGCTGGCACGTAGGTCCTTGTTCTAGTACAAGCAGATTTCAAGAAACATTTCCATTTGAATCTGGGTATAAGTATACGGTACTTGCTGTATATAGACAGACAGGACACACTGTAGGATGCCCACAATGCATATGTGCAATATAGTCCTAACAGAACGCTGGGAGTAAATGTTAATACAGTAACAATTTTTAATACTATAATAATAAAAATACATTTAGAATTTTTCTTCCAACATGAAATATATTTATCAGGATGTGCTTATTGCCTTCTGCACATAATACGCATTCTTACAGCGTCACTTACTGGCAAACGCATGTTCTGGTACACATTCATGTAGCCATCACTATCAGTCGTCACCTACATGTATGTGCTTGCACTCGATCTAGGCATGGCTGTTGCATTTTGACATGAATTGCATAGAGCTGCGCTCATTGGTGTAAAATCAGTTTCTGAGCCCACGTAGGACAATTTCACGAAAGGTACGTAACGCAACGTGGCCAATGTCCGCAGAAAAATCAGACCCGCTGCGTTTGCATCATGTACAATTCTCCCTCTTTTTAAACTAATTATATTTGATAGGCATGACCGGTCCATCATGTAACCATGCTGAAAGTGTTATCGCATTATTCTACGATATACTTCAGAATTGCATCCCTCAGGATTACTTTAAATAATTTACCCACAACATAAGTCAGCCTCACAGGTCTAGACTTTTCTTGTTACAATCTTGTTTCCATCTTGAAGAGAAATAGTGGTCAATCAATTACCGAATACTGATCTTAGTTTCCTTAGCACACATGGGTGTATGCCATCTCCAGATGTTTTATCTGGCTTAATCTTGTTTAGGTGTAGCTGTACCACCTCAGACCAGTAAGATTAATGATGTAAGTAGAATATTGCTACACAATCTGTTTTTCTGGTGGGTTTTTTTTATTAAAAAGATCAGCTTTCACTTTAGCTTCAGTTATGTTTTATAGATTATAGCTTAGTGACACAATATTATACATTTTATTACAATCTACGTGGTTTAAACAAACCTGAATTAATTTGATAAATTGCCCTGAAAAAGTTCATGTTAGAATTGGTAATTTTAGTTTGCTTAGAAGCCTAAAAATAAAGTGATTTTTAAATACGAATTAGGGGGAGTAATAAGCATTAGTGCTATAATTGTGTAGTACTCAGTACAGCAAAAGTGCATAATTTAAATTGTGCACAAACCATGATATTAGTGAATTAGCGGATTAGTATACTAGCTGCCTATTACCTCTCTGATGTCAAAAGGCTGTTTAAAGAGAACAATTAGCAAAGCAATAACTATTGGATACCAAGAGAATTCACAGAGATGTTATAGAGTGGAAACCTCTGTTTAAATACTAAATATTAAAATGAGAAAAAAAGGATCTTAGGAATATGTAAAAGGACAAGAACTTTATTTTGAAAATAATAATAAGATCTTTAAAATAAAGAAATGAACCATTGACACAAAAAGATTGATCAGGTGATGAATAGCAAAAGCAGTATCTAAGAACATGATCTAGCTCTACAATCTCTTCTAAAGTCTAAGCCAGTTGTAATCTATTAAAACGCTTTTAGTCTTAAAAATGAATTATACCCTGATTTAGTGGAACACAAAATAACTATTAATTATGAGACTACTCGGTGATGAACTTTATGGAGCGTAGATGAAGCTACAGTATGTGGGACGCATCAAACAGAAATTTAGCACCAGGATAAAAAAAATATTGGAAACAGAAAAATAGGGTACAAATCATATAGTGAATTTAAACCCTTCAAAGAAGCACCTTCACGTAACGCCAAAGGGTTTAAGGCTTTGGGAACGGAGAAACTCTTCATTTGTCAGCAAATTTAATAAAATTCATAGATATTTTTTTCACTAAAAAGATTTTTTGCATTAAAAAACATAGAAACCTGATTTCTTATTTAACTATTGACCTTGATTTCAAATGTTTTTTTTCCTAATTAATCCATATATAGGTTTTGTATAAGCCTGATACAACATACTTTTAACATGTAATCTTTTTTGTTATTTTGTCATTTGTTTATCATCGATACTAGATTATAAGAATTTTGGCTGATGTTTAATGCTAAATGCTGTAAATGTTGCTATTTATATCTATGTACAACACTTGTTACTATTATCATCAGTGTATAACCTCTGGGTAACAACATTACTCAGATTCAAAACTGATGGCAAATATTTAATCTTGTAAATGGTAAAATCTGTATCTATTTGCATCATTTGTTGTTAATTATATAGAAAACTTGGATTGTTTATAGAAGTCACAAAATACCATCTACAAGATGGCAAATGTTTATATTTTAATGTTGTGAGTGTTACAATTTGTATCTATTACTATTTGTTTCTATGCTAACAATACATTGTTGGGTCTGGACACTCAGCCAGTGCTCCAAATGGAGAGATTTAGGTGCAGGGAGTAAGAGGACAGTAGAGTGGAGTGTGGGTCTGGGGGCAGGGCCGGATTTACCGCTAGGCAACCTAGGCACCTGCCTAGGGCC
Source organism: Mixophyes australis (assembly GCA_036250195.1). Taxonomy (NCBI): domain Eukaryota; kingdom Metazoa; phylum Chordata; class Amphibia; order Anura; family Limnodynastidae; genus Mixophyes; species Mixophyes australis. The sequence continues at coordinate 497,878,518 of JAVHZZ010000001.1, forward strand.
TAGCGGCTCTCGGGGGGCACAGCTGGGGGGGACAGGAGCAATTGCAAAAAATGTGCCACGAATCGGGGGAGGGGCCACATGGGGCTAGTGTGGTGGCTGGTCTCCTCCCTCCCTCCTCTGTGTGGCCTGCTGTGTGTCACATGGGACATGCACTACATCACAAGTGCCGTCCCATGTGTGAAGGGGATGAATACTCCACAGCTCCTACAAGGAAAAAGGTAAGTTGGGGGAGGGGTGGGGTAGTATATTAAGTGTGTGTGTGTGTCCCCACTGCGTCCTGGTATTGTGCGTGTGTGTCCCCACTGCGTCCTGGTATTGTGCGTGTGTGTCCCCACTGCGTCCTGGTATTGTGTGTGTGTGTGTGTCCCCACTGTGTCCATGTATTGTGTGTGTGTCCCCACTGCATCCGTGTATTATGTGTGTGTGTCCCCACTGCGTCCATCTATTATGTGTGTGTGTCCCCACTGCGTCCGTCTATTATGTGTGTGTGTCCCCACTGCGTCCGTGTATTATGTGTGTGTGTCTCCGCTGCGTCCGTCTATTATGTGTGTGTGTGCCCACTGCGTGCGTGTATTATGTGTGTGTGTCCCCACTGCGTCCGTGTATTATGCGTGTGTGAGGGGCCACTGCGTGCGTGTATTGTGTGTGTGCCCACTGCGTGCGTGTATTATGCGTGTGTGAGGGGCCACTGCGTGCGTGTATTATGCGTGTGTGAGGGGCCACTGCGTGTGTGTATTATGTGTGTGTGAGGGGCCACTGTGTGTGTGTGTGTGAGGGGCCACTGTGTGTGTGTGTGAGGGGCCACTGTGTGTGTGTGAGGAGCCACTGTGTGTGTGAAGGGGGGGGCCCCAAACCGATATCTTGCCTAGGGCCCCATGAGGTGTAAATCCGGCTCTGTCTGGGGGTAGTTAGGTGCAGGGAGTAAGAGGACAGTGGAGTGGAGTGTGGGTCTGGGGATAGTTAGGTGCAGGGAGTAAGAGGACAGTGGAGAGGAGGGTTGGTCTGGGGGTAGTTAGGTGCAGGGAGTAAGAGGACAGTGGAGTAAAGTGTGAGTCTGGGGGTAGTTAGGAGCAGGGAGTAAGAGGACAGGGGAGTGGAGTGTGGGTCTGTGGGTAGTTAGGTGCAGGGAGTAAGAGGACAGTGGAGTGAAGTGTGGGTCTGGGGGTAGTTAGGTGCAGTGAGTAAGAGGACAGTGGAGTGGAGTGTGGGTCTGGGGGTAGTTAGGTGCAGTGAGTAAGAGGACAGTGGAGTGGAGTGTGGGTCTGGGGATAGTTTGGTGCAGTGAGAAAGAGGACAGCGGAGTGGAGTGTGGGTCTGGGGGTAGTTAGGTGCAGTGAGTAAGAGGACAGTGGAGTGGACTGTGGGTCTGGGGTAGTTAGGTGCAGTGAGTAAGAGGACAGTGGAGTGGAGTGTGGGTCTGGGGTAGTTAGGTGCAGTGAGTAAGAGGACAGTGGAGTGAAGTGTGGGACTGGGGGTAGTTAGGTGCATGGAGTAAGAGGACAGTGGAGTGGAGTGTGGGTCTGGGGGTAGTTAAGTGCAGGCAGTAAGAGGACAGTGGAGTAGAGAGTGGGTCTGGGGGTAGTTCGGTGCAGTAAGTAAGAGAACAGTGGAGTGAAGAGTGGGTCTGGGGATAGTTAGGTGCAGGCAGTAAGAGGACAGTGGAGTGGAGTGTTGGTCTAGCGGTAATTAGGTGCAGGGAGTAAGAGGAGAGTGGAGTAGAGAGTGGGTCTGGGGGTAGTTAGGTGCAGGGAGTAAGAGAGCAATGGAGTGGAGTGTGGGTCTGGGGGTAGTTAGGTGCAGTGAGTAAGAGGACAGTGGAGTGGAGTGTTGGTCTAAGGATAGTTAGGTGCAGGGAGTAAGAGGACAGTGGAGTAAAGTGTGGGTCTGGGGGTAGTTAGGTGCAAGGAGTAAGAGAGCAATGGAGTGGAGTGTGGGTCTGGGGGTAGTTAGGTGCAGTGAGTAAGAGGACAGTGGAGTGGAGTGTGGGTCTAAGGATAGTTAGGTGCAGGGAGTAAGAGGACAGTGGAGTGAAGTGTGGGTCTGGGGGTAGTTAGGTGCAGGGAGTAAGAGGACAGTGGAGTGGAGTTTGGGTCTGGCGGTAGTTAGGTGCAGGGAGTAATAGGACAGTGGAGTGGAGTGTGGGTCTGGGGATAGTTAGGTGCAGTGAGTAAGAGGACAGTGGAGAGGAGTGTTGGTCTGGGGGTAGTTAGGTGCAGGGAGTAAGAGGACAGTGGAGTAAAGTGTGGGTCTGGGGGTAGTTAGGAGCAGGGAGTAAGAGGACAGTGGAGTGGAGTGTGGGTCTGGGGGTAGTTAGGTGCAGGGAGTAAGAGGACAGTGAAGTGGAGTGTGGGTCTGGGGGTAGTTAGGTGCAGTGAGTAAGAGGACAGTGGAGTGGAGTGTGGGTCTGGGGGTAGTTAGGTGCAGGGAGTAAGAGGACAGTGGAGTGGAGTGTGGGTCTGGGGGTAGTTAGGTGCAGGGAGTAAGAGAGCAATGGAGTGGAGTGTGGGTCTGGGGGTAGTTAGGTGCAGTGAGTAAGAGGACAGTGGAGTGGAGTGTGGGTCTAAGGATAGTTAGGTGCAAGGAGTAAGAGGACAGTGGAGTGAAGTGTGGGTCTGGGGGTAGTTAGGTGCAAGGAGTAAGAGGACAGTGGAGTGGAGTGTGGGTCTGGGGGTAGTTAGGTGCAGTGAGTAAGAGGACAGTGGAGTGGAGTGTGGGTCTAAGGATAGTTAGGTGCAGGGAGTAAGAGGACAGTGGAGTGAAGTGTGGGTCTGGGGGTAGTTAGGTGCAGGGAGTAAGAGGACAGTGGAGTGGAGTTTGGGTCTGGCGGTAGTTAGGTGCAGGGAGTAATAGGACAGTGGAGTGGAGTGTGTGTCTGGGGATAGTTAGGTGCAGTGAGTAAGAGGACAGTGGAGAGGAGTGTTGGTCTGGGGGTAGTTAGGTGCAGGGAGTAAGAGGACAGTGGAGTAAAGTGTGGGTCTGGGGGTAGTTAGGAGCAGGGAGTAAGAGGACAGTGGAGTGGAGTGTGGGTCTGGGGGTAGTTAGGTGCAGGGAGTAAGAGGACAGTGGAGTGGAGTGTGGGTCTGGGGGTAGTTAGGTGCAGTGAGTAAGAGGACAGTGGAGTGGAGTGTGGGTCTGGGGGTAGTTAGGTGCCGGCAGTAAGAGGACAGTGGAGTGGAGTGTGGGTCTGGGGGTAGTTAGGTGCAGGGAGTAAGAGGACAGTGGAGTGGAGTGTGGGTCTGGGGGTAGTTAGGTGCAGGCAGTAAGAGGACAGTGGAGTGGAGTGTGGGTCTGGGTTAGTTAGGTGCAAGGAGTAAGAGGACAGTGGAGTGGAGTGTAGGTCTGGGGTAGTTAGGTGCAGGGAGTAAGAGGACTGTGGAGTGGAGTGTGGGTCTGGGGGTAGTTAGGAGCAGGGAGTAAGAGGACAGTGGAGTGGAGTGTGGGTCTGGGGGTAGTTAGGTGCAGGGAGTAAGAGGACAGTGGAGTGGAGTGTGGGTCTGGGGGTAGTTAGGTGCAGTGAGTAAGAGGACAGTGGAGTGGAGTGTGGGTCTGGGGGTAGTTAGGTGCCGGCAGTAAGAGGACAGTGGAGTGGAGTGTGGGTCTGGGGGTAGTTAGGTGCAGGGAGTAAGAGGACAGTGGAGTGGAGTGTGGGTCTGGGGGTAGTTAGGTGCAGGCAGTAAGAGGACAGTGGAGTGGAGTGTGGGTCTGGGATAGTTAGGTGCAGGGAGTAAGAGGACTGTGGAGTGGAGTGTGGGTCTGGGGGTAGTTAGGAGCTGGGAGTAAGAGGACAGTGGAGTGGATTGTGGGTCTGGGGGTAGTTAGGTGCAGGGAGTAAGAGGACAGTGGAGTGGAGTGTTGGTCTTGGGTAGTTAGGTGCAGGGAGTAAGAGGACAGTGGAGTGGAGTGTGGGTCTGGGGGTAGTTAGGTGCAGGCAGTAAGAGGACAGTGGAGTGGAGTGTGGGTCTGGGTTAGTTAGGTGCAAGGAGTAAGAGGACAGTGGAGTGGAGTGTAGGTCTGGGGTAGTTAGGTGCAGGGAGTAAGAGGACAGTGGAGTGGAGTGTGGGTCTGGGGGTAGTTAGGAGCTGGGAGTAAGAGGACAGTGGGGTTGATTGTGGGTCTGGGGGTAGTTAGGTGCAGTGAGTAAGAGGACAGTGGAGTGGAGTGTGGGTCTGGGGGTAAATGGGTGCAGTGAGTAAGAGGACAGTGGAGTGGAGTGTTGATCTTGGGGTAGTTAGGTGCACTGAGTAAGAGGACAGTGGAATGGAGTGTGGGTCTGGGGTTAGTTAGGTGCGGGGAGTAAGAGGACAGTGGAGTGGAGTGTGGGTCTGGGGGTAGTTAGGTGCAGTGAGTAAGAGGACAGTGGAGTGGAGTGTGGGTCTGGGGGTAATTAGGTGCAGTGAGTAAGAGGACAATGGAGTGGAGTATGGGTCTGGGGGTAGTTAGGTGCAGGGAGTAAGAGGAAAGTGGAGTGGAGTGTGGGTCTGGGGTAGTTAGGTTCAGTGAGTAAAAGGACAGTGGAGTGTGGGTCTGGGGTAGTTAGGTGCAGGGAGTAAGAGGAGAGTGGAGTGGAGTGTGGGTCTGGGGTAATTAGGTGCAGGGAGTAAGAGGACAGTGAAGTGGAGTGTGAGTCTGGGGGTAATTAGGTGCAGTGAGTAAGAGGACAGTGGAGTGGAGTGTGGGTCTGGGGTAGTTAGGTGCAGGGAGTAAGAGGAGAGTGAAGTGGAGTGTGGGTCTGGGGGTAATTAGGTGCAGGGAGTAAGAGGACAGTGGAGTGGAGTGTGGGTCTGGGGGTAATTAGGTGCAGGGAGTAAGAGGAGAGTGGAGTGTGGGTCTGGGGGTAGTTAGGTGCAGGGAGTAAGAGGACAGTGGAGTGGAGTGTGGGTCTGGGGGTAATTAGGTGCAGGGAGTAAGAGGACAGTGGAGTGGAGTGTGGGTCTGGGCGTAATTAGGTGCAGGGAGTAAGAGGACAGTGGAGTACAGTGTGGGTCTGGGGGTAATTAGGTGCAGGGAGTAAGAGGACAGTGGAGTGGAGTGAGGGTCTGGGGTAGTTAGGTTCAGTGAGTAAAAGGACAGTGGAGTGTGGGTCTGGGATAGTTAGGTGCAGGGAGTAAGAGGAGAGTGGAGTGGAGTGTGGGTCTGGGGGTAGTTAGGTGCAGGGAGTAAGAGGACAGTGGAGTGGAGTGTGGGTCTGGGGGTAATTAGGTGCAGGGAGTAAGAGGACAGTGGAGTGGAGTGTGGGTCTGGGGGTAATTAGGTGCAGGGAGTAAGAGGACAGTGGAGTGGAGTGTGGGTCTGGGGGTAATTAGGTGCAGGGAGTAAGAGGAGAGTGGAGTGTGGGTCTGGGGGTAGTTAGGTGCAGGGAGTAAGAGGACAGTGGAGTGGAGTGTGGGTCTGGGGGTAATTAGGTGCAGGGAGTAAGAGGACAGTGGAGTGGAGTGTGGGTCTGGGCGTAATTAGGTGCAGGGAGTAAGAGGACAGTGGAGTACAGTGTGGGTCTGGGGGTAATTAGGTGCAGGGAGTAAGAGGACAGTGGAGTGGAGTGAGGGTCTGGGGGTAGTTAGGTTCAGTGAGTAAAAGGACAGTGGAGTGTGGGTCTGGGATAGTTAGGTGCAGGGAGTAAGAGGAGAATGGAGTGGAGTGTGGGTCTGGGGGTAGTTAGGTGCAGGGAGTAAGAGGACAGTGGAGTGGAGTGTGGGTCTGGGGGTAATTAGGTGCAGGGAGTAAGAGGACAGTGGAGTGGAGTGTGGGTCTGGAGGTAGTTAGGTGCAGGGAGTAAGAGGACAGTGGAGTGGAGTGTGGGTCTGGGGGTAATTAGGTGCAGGGAGTAAGAGGACAGTGGAGTGGAGTGTGGGTCTGGGGGTAATTAGGTGCAGGGAGTAAGAGGACAGTGGAGTGGAGTGTGGGTCTGGGGGTAATTAGGTGCAGGGAGTAAGAGGACAGTGGAGTGGAGTGTGGGCCTGGGCGTAATTAGGTGCAGGGAGTAAGAGGACAGTGGAGTACAGTGTGGGTCTGGGGGTAATTAGGTGCAGGGAGTAAGAGGACAGTGGAGTGGAGTGTGGGTCTGGGGGTAATTAGGTGCAGGATGTAAGAGGACAGTGGAGTGGAGTGTGAGTCTGGGGGTAGTTAGGTGCAGGGAGTAAGAGGACAGTGGAGTGGCGTGTGGGTCTGGGGGTAGTTAGGTGCAGGGAGTAAGAGGACAGTGGAGTACAGTGTGGGTCTGGGGGTAATTAGGTGCAGGGAGTAAGAGGACAGTGGAGTGGAGTGTGGGTCTGGGGGTAATTAGGTGCAGGGAGTAAGAGGACAGTGGAGTGGAGTGTGGGTCTGGGGGGATTCACAGTACAGTACTTCAGCTCACTGACTATAGAGAATAAGAGTGTGTGTGGATTGCTGTTACAGTGATAATTAGAAGGGACACAGAAGTCCATATTCTTCACCCCTCTTCGGAGAATTCTGAAAATAAAGACACCTTTAAAATGATATATAATGGTATAATGCTGTAGCCAGTGAACTAATTTGGAGTTTATTAAATAAGCAAATATAATAATTATTAATATGTGTGCTGTTTCCTGATTGGAATACTAAGTAGGTACTTTTGTTTTCCTTTAATTATTGTACTTATCACAACTTAGTGTCCTAAAACCACACATAGAGGCTTCCTGTAACTGTTATGTTTGCACATCTGATGACAAATAACTTCTTACATCTGTTTAACTAACTTTGTCATCGTCAAACAATAAGCCAGATATTTGCAATATATAAGATTTCACTCTTCATCGCTGCCGTACACTTGTGAGTGATCTAATCATTGTGTTTTACTGATCTCTGCCTATTGCTGATGTCATCTGTATTGTAATTTACATCCTCCCTGTTTAGTATAATGAATGGCTTTGAATTCTCCCCTCCCCATTGGCTGCCTGTGAGATAGATGCACGGGTGGGGGTTCTGTGTAGGAAGGTTATTCACTGAAAAATACTTAAACACTTTTTCTTAGATGTAAATGCAAATCTTACAGCCAGAGTAAGAGAGATTACATCCTATCCTGTACGAGGACGCCCTTACATAATTATGTTAATGTACTGGATTTATCACCCACACTTATCAACAATCAGCTTCCACTGATGTGTCGGCCAAGCACAGGAGCTTTTTGGCACTGAAATGACATTACCTTATTATTGCCGTTTAGAAAATACATATACAAGAGTTTTGTTTTAAAATATAAGAGTTTTGTTTTAACAAAGGAAGAAAAATCATTGTTTCTTTTCAATTATTTCTCCAGTCAAGGAAACGTACCTTCTGAATAAACTTTCATTGAGGAGAGATGACGATGGAAATCATTGTGTCAAAGTGTCTTTTTTGCGTCAATCTATGTTTTTGATATTGATGAAAAGTACAGGGGAGGGAGACTTGTGTAGAAGTATGCGTAGATCATGTCCGTAGGGACTTTAAGAACATTTTATTAGGTGTTAAGTAAAGGTTGGTTGTTTTGTTCTCCATATACTGAGAATAAACAGTGTTCTGTAGTTGTGTATTTAAATAATATATGGAGGTCTGTGGCTGATGCCCCTGAACGCAGCCTCAGGACCCAAACACCATCCACCAGGACTCGTGTAGGGTTATGGGCAGAGCCAACCAGCCCCCTGCCTAGGGAACCACTCACTGATCAGGGAACAGAGGCCTGGAAATGTTTTTCTGTTGATTTTGCTTATTTGTTTTTCTTTTTAAAGTATTTGCCCAGTAAAAAAATGGATTCACTTCTTATAATTCTAGGTGACACAGGAATGATCTCAGCTGGACAGGTCGGATTGTAGATCTAATCACCGTCTGTGGTAGACGCCATTCCCTTTCTATCCTGCTTGACGGGGTCCAGAACTCCAGGATCTTAGAATTCAGGATTCTAGTTTGCAGTGTGATACACAGTATCCATATATGAATCATTTAGTATCAGTATTTAGGCTTCGCATACTCCTGAATACATCAAGGCCCAGCTCTCAAGATACCTGGGCTGTTGAAATCGGGGGCAGGTCTCCTGTGCTCTAATACACAAGACCCTGCAGGATACGACTAATATTTATGTGGATTATAAAGTCGCAGAAGAACGTACAGGGAAAAAAACAATTTATTGAATTAATGTCACCGTTAAAGTGTTTTTATAATTTAATTTTTTCTGTTAAATACATTTATTAGGATGTTGTTAATGTCTATTGTACATACAATACATTTATACAGTTGTTTGTGACTGCAAACACATGTTATAGCATGCATACAAGACTGTTATCACTACTGATCAAGACTTGGGGCTAGATTTACTAAACTGCGGGTTTGAAAAAGTGGAGATGCTGCCTATAGCAACCAATCAGATTCTAGCTGTCATTTTGTAGAATGCACAAAAAAAATAAAAGCTAGAATCTGATTGGTTGCTATAGGCAATATCTCCACTTTTTCAAACCAGCAGTTTAGTAAATATTAGAGATGGGCAGGTCCGGTTCCCCGAGAACCGAACCCACCCGAACTTTGGGTATCCGAGTACCGAGCTGAGCAGCTCGGTACTCTCCCGCCCGTTCCGAATCCAAATCGAGGCCGAACGTCATCGTGACGTCGTCGGATCTCGGGGCTCGGTTCTCGCGATACTTCAACATTATAAATACACGCCTCCACAGCAATCCATCGCCATTTGACAGAGGGAGAGAGCAGGGTGTAGTCACAGGCTTATTAGAGCAGGGACAGAGAATCCAATATACTTCTTGCAATTGCTCTAACCAAAATCGCTAGAGAAGAGAGGAGGATAGAGGTTTATTCTTTTTTGTTAATATTTGGCACTCCCCAGTGCTTTTGGGGTGTCCCCCATAATTGTGCATAAATATTTCTGGCTGTCAAAAGTCATATCTGTCAGCAGTATCTACCAACTAATTGTTAGCACTCCTCAGTGCTTTTGGGGTGTCCCCCATAACTGTGCATAAATATTTCTGGCTGTCAAAAGTCATGTCTGTCAGCAGTATCTACCAACTAATTTTTAGCACTCCTCAGTGCTTTTGGGGTGTCCCCCATAATTGTGCATAAATATTTCTGGCTGTCAAAAGTCATATCTGTCAGCAGTATCTACCAACTAATTGTTAGCACTCCCCAGTGCTTTGCGCTCAGAATGGATTCAAAGCAGTCCACATATGATCAGAATGAGCAACCAGGTTCTGTCACCAGTCCTGATGTTAGTGTTCCCAGTACGGCATCTGGCCAAGGCGATGTCAAACAACAGAGTGTTTCCAAATTAGTGCAAAAAACAAAAACCCAAAAAAATTTTACTGTATTGAAGCGAAAAAGAAGTGTAACTGAGCAAAAGTTAAGTAACGATAAAAAAAAAATTGCAAGCATGCCATTCTACACACACAGTGGCAAAGAGAGAATGAGGCCTTCACCTTTGGCTATTAGGGGCAGATCCCAAAAAGTTACCCAGCCTACAATTGGTGCACAACTACTGTTACGCGTCAAAGCCGAGCTGCAAGATAACAGTAAGGCATTAGAGGATAATGTTTGCTCTGAATCAGAAATGACACCAATCCCTGTGGAGAGTCCATTCAACAGTGGGATGTCTAATCGTGACCATTCTGTTAGTGTACCCAGGGCCGCCGAGAGGGGGGGGGGGAGCGGGTACAGTTTACCCGGGCCCGGCCATGCCAGGGGGCGTGAGGTAGGTGGCGGCTAATTAATAGGCGCTATTTTGTTTGTAGGGTGATGGTGAGGCAATTTAATAGTAGGGACTATTAATTTAAGATCGGGTGGTTTGGGGGCTATTGAATCTTGGGGTGAGTTTAGGGAGAATGAGGTCTATTTATTAAATGTGACTATGAATTATTTAATGGCAGTGATGGTTGCGGGAAATAGGTATTGCTGGGGCTGTTTGCAGGAAGTGAAATAGGTTTATTTATTAAATGTGAATAGTATTATTTTAATGTTGGGGCTGGAGGAAGGCCTAATTATTAATCGTGGGTGCTATTGATTTAACGCCGGGGCTGGCTGTAATTTTCTAAATGTAGCCATTTTTTTTTCAAAATAGGTTCTTCAACATTTCTGGATCCGGACAAGCCACAACTAAAGAAACCAGCAGCCACAGGTGGAGAAAGTGAGAAGAACAGGTAGGAGAGAGCAGCACAGTGTGTGAAATGTTGTGATTCTAGTAGGGACAATACCAATTTTTGGTGAATGTTGTGCCCAATGTAAGGTGTAGGCCAAGACTGAACTGTTTGTGTACACACTGCATTGTTTGTATACTACACTGTGGTGGTAGATGTCCTGAAAGTCAGGAGTGCTTGAACATATGTGACGCTCCGGCGAATTGAGAGCCTAGTGGTTTTTATGTTAGCGACGCCCCAATGGCACGTTTGCCACGCCCCCAAATGCATGACCACACCTCCCAAAATTTTTGCACCGCCGTTTGGCTAGCCACGCCCCTGAATGTATGACCATATACCTAAATCTTTTGCCGCCGCCGCAAGGCGGGGCAAAATTTTTTTGGGGCTTACTTGACTATGAGGGGGGCCCCATGAATTTGTTGTACCCGGGCCCTGAATTCTTCTTGGCAGCCCTGAGTGTACCCATAAAGAAGGGCCCTTTCAGCAGTTCTGCTGATGTGTGCCTGAACAGCCCGAGTGTAGCCGGTGATACACCAAGTGAGGATGACACTTTGTCTTTAGAAGAGGATGTGGGGGAGATTTGGGTATCCGACGATGAGGATGCAGTTGATTGTGTAAGTACTGCAGCAGTGTGGCACCAGTGGGAGCAGTTCTGGCATGTGAGGTTCTGGCACCAATATGCACTTTCCAAACACAAGCAGGGATGACGCAGGGGGCAGACCACAACAGTTTGACATCTGGGCTGGTTTGAAGGATTTGTCAAAAAAATGTGTGACCTTGACCATGATTCCAACCAATCCTACTATTAACATGCAAAGGATGGTGGAGGGCCTATCAGGGATTAAACTGTATTTTTCATAATTTTCACTAATAATGTTTGGGTGTAATATACACCCAAAGACGAGTGCTCAATTGCTAAGAGTCATTGATGGAGAGGAAGACAAGCAGGCTTGTCTGTAGAATTTGCAGGCAAATTGTGCTGCGTTATATAGGTAACACCCAAAGAGAAGAGCTCCATTGCTCCATTGCTAATTGTAATTGCTGAAATAGAAATAATAGGGCTGACAGTCTTGGTCTAAATCTGCAGTTACATTTTATTGTACCATAGCTCACTGCGAAACTGGAGAGGTGGCAGGGTTTAGTGATAATCTTCCTCCAACAATACTAATTCATCCCAATATCATAGAAGTCTGTGTAGTATGATGTAATTGCTGATAATAGCCTTCCAAAGGGAATGACTAGTTGATTTTAGGGCAGAGCTGTCACGGTTCTTGGGCAATTCTTTTACAGCACAGCAAATATCAAAATGTTTAGCGGACTCATCTGCATCACCACTGGGTGTCTTGGGAAAGCAATTTCTTTTACAACAAGCAGTTGCCAGAGAAACTGAAGGAGAAGACGTCCCAACAAGATGTTGATAAGTCTGGGATCCTTGCAAAGAAAATTAAGTATTTAATCTACAATTAAAATATAGTTAGCACATTTACTTTGTTTTATTGCACACTATAATTTTATGTAGCACCTTTTCAAAATCTATTATTAAGGCAATCACTTGACTCAAGCTAACCGTGTCTGCACTTTCTTCACAGGTGACTACTTCACTGGACTAAAGTATATTCCCCTCAAATGCTAGTCTTCTTGCAGCTGCTGCATTCTCCTACATGCTTTTGCAGAAACCAGAAATTGACCCTAAATGTTTATGGACACAAACAGCATCTCCTGCATGTCATTTTTAAAAAGTTCTGTAACACCAAGTTGATAGTGTGTGCAAAACAGGAAATGTGATGGAATTCAACCCCGCTGTAATGCTGGACCAATATTGGGGTCGTAATCAGAAATGACATATCCTCAGGAGACTCCAAGCAGGATTGGCCATCTTTCAATGACATCCCTTAGTTTTTGGAACAGTTTGTCAGCTGTATGCCTCTTAGTGAAGCTGCTGATACACAGAGTAGCCTACTTCTCAAAAATGTGATGTACCTGGGTACATGCTGCTGCTGTCCATGCTGGGGAAGGCGAATGACCAACCCAGTGGGCTTTCACAGTCATATAATCTTTTGTTTGCCCAGTTACGCTTGTACACATATCTGTGGTTAAGTGTACAGTGGGTAGAATACCATTTTGTCACCCAATAATGACATTTTTAGGAACTTTCCGGTACAGGAGAGAATTAGCTTTTCTAGTAAAATGGTATAGTGATGACATTTGCTAACAGGGACATAACACCTCAATTAAATGTCTTAAACCAACTGTATTAATAGTGGACATTGGACGCAGATCTAACACTAGCATAGTACCCAGGGCGTCTGTGATCCGCTTTGCGACTGGGTGACAGGTTTCATTCTTGCTTCCTCTTGCAGAGGATTGTTTAACTGCCAATTGTTGGGGGGAAGATTGCAGGTGCTGGGATGTAGATGAGAGAAGGGAGGTAGATTATGCTGGAATGCTTGTTGTTATTTTTTTTTTAACCGAAATTTCTGATTTTCCCAACAGTTTTCCAATAACTCGCTGAAAAATGACGAAACATGGATGAGGATCCCAGATGGTTAAGGTCCCTACCTCTACTGAGTGTGGCTTTAAAAATGCTACAAATGGATAGACAACTCTTGCCAGGATTCGTGTAAAAATAATTCCACACTTAAGAGGTGGATTTTTGGTCTTATGCCCAGGCATGACAATGGCCTTTTTGTTATCACTGGCAAGAACTGCAACAATTTTTCTTTTCAAGTGTATGAAAATCATATTGTGACATAGGAGGTGGTCAAAATTTAATAAAAAATGACTGGAAATTAGTGTTACTGAGGTTAATAATAATGTAGCTACAAAATATTACCTAAATTATGTTATTTTAGCACCAATAAATGTAATTTTTATAAGAAATTGCAAAACAAAACCAAACAAAACCAAAACTAAAACCAAAACCAAAACACGCAATGGCGGTTTTGCAAAACCAAAACCAAAACCAAAACACGACGGTAATCCAGATCCAAAACCGAATCCAAAACCAAAACACGGGGGTCAGTGACCATCTCTAGTAAATATACCCCTTAGATCAGCCCTATAGCTGGAGCAAGAGATACGGCAGAAAAACAAGTAACTTTGCCATGCCCAGAATTTGATTTGGTTGTGGTGGCGTGTGCTTGAGTTCGGTACGCCCCTATTGTAAATTGAATGGCAAAACGCACCTTCCCGCCCTAATCCTTCCCTGAAATCATAGACTGTAGTGAGTGTCCTTTGTGCTCCAATCTGAATTGAATGTGGTTGCGTTCTGTGCCGTATTGTCTGGTTCTGGGCACATGCTGAGTGATTTTGCACAAAAACGCCATTTCGCCAGAAAGTTTCCCTTGCATGTGCGCATGCATTACCCAGTCTTGCTGGAGCACGCATGCACAATGGGACTGAAAGCCATCACTTAAATAAAAAATATATAAAAAAATAAATATAAAAATGTATTTCTAAAAATTGCTGCTTGTACTGCTGCTACTCCGTGTGTTTCAGTGAGATGAGAGTCAGTGATTGGATGTAGCTGCAGACACAAGCAGGGAGGGCTGGCTTCTGGAGGATGCAGGGGCGCACGCAGTGGGGGGTCTCCAGAAACCCCTCCCCTCAGCTAACTAAGTTCCCCATATAGCGGCACTGTACTATACAGCAGCCGCGGCGGTGCAGTATTGTATACAGCACGCACCGCCGCGGGCGCTTCTTTGACAGTGCCGCGGCTGCTGTATAGTACAGTGCTGCCGAAACTGAGCTTTTTTTTTTTGGGTGGGGGGGAAACCCCCCCCCTAACAAACCCGCGTGCGCCCCTGGGATGCCTCCTATTTAAATTGCATTCCCTTGTCATCAGTTCACAGTACATCTTAACAAGGTGACCGCAATTCCTTCTGCCACTTACGTATTAATGCTGATCTCCGTAAATGACTGCTCCCATAATTAACCACCGCCGATGTTTATACTGCGATTCCAGATATAACAATAAAACACCTTGATCCCCTTAACTCATCAAAACATTATACATGCTGCTCTAGATACTTCAAGCTGTATTGTGTATTACAAACAGGGAATTTTAGTTCCACATTCTGCAATACATGGTAACCTGACAAACCATGCACAAGAGAGATAGAGAGGGATGAGAGAGACATAAGGAAGAGAAAGAGAGAGATGAGAGATAAGAAAGATGATAGAGAGAGATGAGAGAGAGAGATGAGAGATGGGGGGGGGGAGAGAGAGAGAGATGAGAGAAGGGGGGGGGAGAGAGAGATGAGAGAAGGGGGGGAGAGAGAGAGATGAGAGAAGGGGGAGAGAGAGAGAGAGATGAGAGAAGGGGGGGGAGAGAGAGAGAGATGAGAGAAGGGGAGAGAGAGAGAGAGATGAGAGAAGGGGGGAGAGAGAGAGAGAAATGAGAGAAGGGGAGGGGAGAGAGAGAGATGAGAGAAGGGGGGGGAGAGAGAGAGAGATGAGGGAAGGGGGGGGAGAGAGAGAGAGAGAGAGAGAGAGAGATGAGAGAAGGGGAGAGAGAGAGAGAGAGAGAGAGATGAGAGAAGGGGGGAGAAAGAGAGAGAGAGAGAGATGAGAGAAGGGGGGGGGGAGAGAGAGAGATGAGAGAAGGGGGGGGGGAGAGAGAGGTGAGAGAAGGGGAGAGAGAGAGAGAGATGAGAGAAGGGGGGAGGAGAGAGAGAGATGAGAGAAGGGGGGAGAGAGAGAGATGAGAGAAGGGGGGAGAGAGAGAGAGATGAGAGAAGGGGGGGAGAGAGAGATGAGAGAAGGGGGGAGAGAGAGAGAGATGAGAGAAGGGGGGGGAGAGAGAGAGAGAGAGAGAGATGAGAGAAGGGGAGAGAGAGAGAGAGATGAGAGAAGGGGGGAGAGAGAGAGAGAGATGAGAGAAGGGGGGGGGAGAGAGAGATGAGAGAAGGGGGGGAGAGAGAGAGATGAGAGAAGGGGGGGAGAGAGAGATGAGAGAAGGGGGGAGAGAGAGAGAGATGAGAGAAGGGGGGGGAGAGAGAGAGAGAGAGAGAGATGAGAGAAGGGGAGAGAGAGAGAGAGAGAGAGATGAGAGAAGGGGGGAGAGAGAGAGAGAGATGAGAGAAGGGGGGGGGGAGAGAGAGATGAGAGAAGGGGGGGAGAGAGAGAGATGAGAGATGAGAGAAGGGGGGAGAGAGAGAGAGAGATGAGAGAAGGGGGGGGGGAGAGAGAGATGAGAGAAGGGGGGGAGAGAGAGAGATGAGAGAAGGGGGGGAGAGAGAGAGAGATGAGGGAAGGGGGGAGAGAGAGAGAGAGAGAGAGAGATGAGAGAAGGGGAGAGAGAGAGAGAGAGAGATGAGGGAAGGGGGGAGAGAGAGAGAGAGAGAGATGAGAGAAGGGGAGAGAGAGAGAGAGAGATGAGAGAAGGGGGGAGAGAGAGAGAGAGAGATGAGAGAAGGGGGGAGAGAGAGATGTGAGAGACAGATCATCATCATTATCACCATCAGCTATTTATATAGCGCAACTGATTCCGCAGCGCTGTACAGAGAACTCACTCACATCAGTCCCTGCCCCATTGGAGCTTACAGTCTAAATTCCCTAACATACACACACACAGACAGACAGAGAGAGAGAGACTAGGGTCAATTTTGATAGCAGCCAATTAACCTACTAGTTATGAGAGAGAGAGATAGAGAGAGATATGAGATAGAGGGAGAGAGAGAAACGATAGAGAGAGATGAGAGAAAGAGTGTGAGATGAGAGAGAGAGATGAGAGTGATAAAGATGAGAGACGAGAGAGAGAGAGATGAGAGAAATGAGATGAGAAAGAGAGAGAGATGAGAGATATGAGAGAGAGGTGATATAGAGAGATGAGAGAGAGTGATGAAAGAGGGAGAGGGGGAGAGAGTGAGAAATGAGAGAGAGAGAGATGAGAGAGAGTGAGATAAGAGAGAGATGAGAGTGAGAAAAATGAGAGCAAGAGAGAGTGATGAGAGAGTGATAAAGATGAGAGACGAGATAGAGCGGGAGAGAGAGATGAGAGATGGATGAGAGAGAGGTCAGAGAGAGAGAAAGAGCTTGAGATGAGAGAGAGATGTGTGAAAGAGAGAGATGAGAGAGATCAGAGAGAGACGAGGGAGAGATGAGAGAGAGATGAGAGAGATGAGAGAGATGAGAGAGAGACGAGGGAGAGATGAGAGAGAGAGATGAGAGAGATCAGAGAGAGACGAGGGAGAGATGAGAGAGATGAGAGAGAGATGAGAGAGATGAGAGAGAGATCAGAGAGAGACGAGGGAGAGATGAGAGAGAGAGATGAGAGAGAGAAAGAAGAGAGAGAGGTGAGCGGGAGAGAGAGATAAGTGAGATGAGAGAGAGTGATGAAAGAGGGAGAGGGGGAGAGAGTGAGAAATGAGAGAGAGAGAGATGAAAGAGAGTGAGATAAGAGAGAGATGAGAGTGATAAAAATGAGAGCAAGAGAGAGTGATGAGAGAGTGATAAAGATGAGAGACGAGATAGAGCGGGAGAGAGAGATGAGAGATGGATGAGAGAGAGGTCAGAGAGAGAGAAAGAGCTTGAGATGAGAGAGAGATGTGTGAAAGAGAGAGATGAGAGAGATCAGAGAGAGAAGAGGGAGAGATGAGAGAGAGATGAGAGAGATGAGAGAGATGAGAGAGAGACGAGGGAGAGATGAGAGAGAGAGATGAGAGAGATCAGAGAGAGACGAGGGAGAGATGAGAGAGATGAGAGAGAGATGAGAGAGATGAGAGAGAGATCAGAGAGAGACGAGGGAGAGATGAGAGAGAGAGATGAGAGAGAGAAAGAAGAGAGAGAAGTGAGCGGGAGAGAGAGATAAGTGAGATGAGAGAGAGATGAGAGAGAGATCAGAGAGAGAGACGAGGGAGAGATGAGAGAGAGAGATGAGAGAGAGATCAGAGAGAGACGAGGGAGAGATGAGAGAGAGAGATGAGAGAGAGATCAGAGAGAGACGAGGGAGAGATGAGAGAGAGAGAGACGAGGGAGAGATGAGAGAGATCAGAGAGAGATCAGAGAGATCAGAGAGAGATCAGAGAGAGACGAGGGAGAGATGAGAGAGAGAGATGAGAGAGATGAGAGTGTGATGAGAAAGGGGGAGAGAGAGAGAAAGAAGAGAGAGAGGTGAACGGGAGAGAGAGATAAGTGAGATGAGAGAGATTAAAAAGAGATGAGAGAGGGAAAGAGTTGATGAGAGGGAGATTTGAGAGAGAGAACAAGCTCTGCTGTTGACCTCTAACCATCCTCCGGACACTCACAGAAACCTCAATCTTTTCACCTTTCTGCAGCAATTTCTCTCCCTAATTTCCACATTCTCATGTTCTGATCTGACGGTGTCACATCTTAACCAGTCCCCAGCAACAGCACTTGATGAAGTGGCTCCAGCTACTGTGTACTCTCTCATCATTGACCATGATCTCGCACGCTAAAGAAATAAGATGCCTTCAAAAACATTCCTGCAAAGTAAAATAACAAAGGCAAAAATACTCCTAATGACTTCCTCATGTATATTGTTATATACCAATACTAAATAATGCTGTGCCAATCAAACATCCTTCCAGTCTCTCATTTATGCTCATTCCTCTATCCCCAAATGCCATTTTAATACATTTAAATATCTTTTCAACACTCCCGAACCAACTCCTTCAACCACTATCAATGTTCAAGATCTTGCTTTTCACTTTAAGGATAAGATTGGCAAGACATGACATGAAATGCTATCCTCGTCCATGGCCAACAGCCTTCTCAATTCCTTCCTGCACCCTCTGGTACCTTCTCTTCATTTCATCCCACAAATGAAGATGAGTCATCTACCCTCATCTCCTCCATCTACTACCTGTCCACTTGACCGTACACGCTCATTAATCGCTCAATCTTTGTCTTCTGTGCTGATCCCAGCTTTAATATATGTAATTTCTCTCCCTCTATTCACTGGTATCTTTATAACATTATTCTAGAAAGATAAATCCTCTCTTCCAATTCTCTTAGACCTTAGACCTCTCTGCTGCATTCTACACTGTTATCCTCTTAGTTTTCATCCAAACGTTGCATACCCTAAGATCTGGAGGACATTGTCCTATACTGGACCTTACCCTATGTATGAAATCACTCTTTCAGTGTTCGTTTCTCTGGATCAATCTCTGCTCCACTTCTTTATCAGTTGGAGACCACAAGGCGCAGTCCTAGGTCCTCTGCTGTTCTCTATCTATACCACATCTTGTAAAACTAATAAGCTCCTTTGGATTTCAGTATCATCTCTATGCAGATAAAAACCAACTTAATCTACTCTCTCCTGATCTCTCACCTTCTGTTTTGGTCCACATTGTTGAATGTATTTTTGCCATTTCATCTTGAAAGCCTTATCGCCACATTAATCTCAATCTTTTAAAAAACAAGCTAATAGTATTTCCATCACTCATCAGAAGCCGCCTACCTGATATCGCTATTGTTGATCCTATACAACGCTCTGACCCTCAAATCAACATTGCGTTTGGATCGTACAGCCTGCTAAGCATTTTACCCATAGAAATCTGGCTGGACCAATAAGCAGTGGGCTGGAGTCTCTGTCCTCTCAAAACTAGACTGTCCCGCTGAAATTTAGGTCTGTTGGGAGGTGGGATTGATATGAGATAAGTAATTCTAAAATAGTAATTTGGCATTTGTAGGTATCCAGAATTGTACTATGCCACAGGCCTGAATGAGACAGCAATCAAAAGTTACTGAACACTTATGCTCCAAGTGGCTCCAGACTTATCATATGTGATAGTTTTTGTCAAGTCTGTTGTAATAAAGTTCAGGCTGAAGTATGATCCCTGATTGATCGGGATTGGGTGTCCTTGGATTCCCAATCTAACAAGGCATATTCCAAGTGTTTGCAGAACGAGTGTTTATGAAAAGGTTAAAGATTGTGTTATGCAATAGCGAGGGGAGAGGAATGAATGCATTACTGTCTGTCTTGGGAGATGACCCTGTATTAGGAAGGAGAAGACGTATCAGAGACAGAGGGAGGTGCCAGAGAGTTCTGTATACTGCGGAAGAGTCTTTAACAAGTCATTTAAATCATGGGAAGTGTAAACGCTCAGCTTAAATCAAATCACCATGACAACAAGGAGAGAAAAATTAGAAAGAGAGAGTTTTCTTGGGTTGTCAGTTAACCATTGCATGACTGCAGTAAGACAAGTTACTACCAAATGTCCCACAGTCACTGAGAGATAATTAATTTTAGCCTGGGGAACAGGACCCCCAGTAGGGGGGGATAGTTGGGCTATCGGGTTAACAAGTGAAAAACTGTATTTTGAACCTTTGTTTAAATGTATTGTGAGAACTGATACGTGCCTAGCTAGGCCATTGGTTCACAAGTCCATGAAAAGATACCCTTTCTGGGGGGGAGGGGGGGGGGGTATGGGCAGCATGATAAGAGGGACTATACATAGGTAAGTATATAATGTTCACTAGTAAGTGAGATGTCATTGACCTTCATGAGTTCTATTAATTTAGGGAGCCCCAGGCAAATTGTATCTAGTGTTTAAGTATAGAGAACTAGGCACAGTATTGTTTATGTAATGCTTTTATCGTAATAATATTGGCAGAAACTTTTGGTGTCTGTAAGGTCTCAGCAGTGTCGGACAGGGATGTTAGTCCACACAGCCTTAAATTTAACCAAGTTGTTGGTTTATTTGAGAACAGGAACAACAGCAGTGATACAGATATACACAAGGTTAATGGCTGCAGCAGTTGTAACAGTTATAGAATGCAGTTAAGGTCATAGGGTCATACAGCAGTAGGATGCTGATGTCATTAATTACCTCTCCCTATACCATTTGGCACTAGAGGACCAACAGAGAGAGCATAGGAGGAGACAGAATACTGAGTGCACTTTTCTCCAATATATGGTGCCGGTAACAGGAGTCCAGTTTATAGCAATAAGCTGTTTCCTTATCTTGCAATTTTAGGCAAATGTTCAGACTTGAAAGGAAATAGCAGCTGATAGAGTGACCTTAGTGTTGCCACTTATTCGTACAGAACAAACCTGCTCCAAATACAAAAAACAGGACCTCTCTTCTTTGCTATTAAGTAAAAACGTTTAAAGTCTGTAGGAGAAATATAATTCCCCTCCCTACCTTCGTTTTGCTGGGAGAGGGACTGATAGAAAATGCACACAGTATGGTAATAGTATACTGAACAGCGCGCTACATTCCTCCAAAAGCCCCCACTTCCCTGGAGTACGGCAATGGCCAGGATTAGCATTGCCGGACGGAGTGTTTAGCATATTAGTCACATCGATTAGCATGTTAATCGCCTAAATCACAGAGCCTCTCTCTAGGGAAGGTCTATTCAAGGTCTCTACTTTAAAGATTATATTTACATATTTGCATTCTCTCCAGCCTTATCCCCTTCCTAACATTACAAGTCCTGACTGGTCCAGAGTAGAGTTAAATATTCTGGTAAAACTAAAACATCCACCTACCTTCTACCCCTATGGGGGGGCCAGCAGCAATGATCAACAAACAAACATGGCCTGCCATAGGTCGGCTAGAGTTAGGTTAGAGATATACAAAGATCCTTGTGTTCTCTGATAAGGTGGAAATTACCTGGTGGTAGTCAGGCAAATTAGGAGACAAGGAGGAGCTCACCCAAAAAGCCTGCAGAGATCTAAGGCCTCTATAGGACCATACCGGACAGTACCTCCACCTAAAGATGTCCACATAGTAGGCAGAAATCAGGAAAACTAAAATATGCCATAAAATTATGTTGCACAAATATTTTTAGGGTGTTTTGTGAATTTGTCTTTAGTGATGTTAATTAATTGTGGTATTATTATATCTTGGTAGAGCTTAATCCAGTATGATTGTGTCTTCATGGATCTATAAGATATGTTTATTTTTAGCTGTTTTATCTACTTATGGTCGGTTATTTCCTCTAGAAAGGTCAGTGAACTAATCTGAAAGTAGAAACTATTGGTTGTGTGTATAGGGGGAGTTTATAAGGTGGCTGCACAAACATAGACTCTTTTTTCTACTACTGCTACTATTACTACTATTGCTATAACTACTATAACTGCTACTACTGTACTCTTACTACTACTACAACAACTATTATTTCTACTACTACTATTGTAACTCTTACTATTTCTACTAAAAATAATTGCTCCTATTACCACTACTTCACTACTACTACTGTAACGGGTGCTTAGGGGGACAAAGTCACACAAACGGCAATCCCCTTCCCTACACCCCAGGTACTGATCCGACCCTGAGGGACAACTACCAGACACACCGTGCCCTTCGCAACAGCAACTCTGGAACCGCATCTCGCATCTGATCGCCGTAGCGTGTTCGCCGTTGCTGGAGCCCGGCTTCTGGTTCTACAGGGGAAGTTACCGAAAAGAAAGACAATTACATACAAAATAACAAACAGTTAGGTGTGTTCCCTGCCAATGACCACCTCACTATTGGTCACCTAGATCTCCCACCACCTGGAACCCCTGCCTCTATCCTTGTACTTTAGGAACTCAGGACTTTGCTGGTATCCTTCCAGACCGGATGAAGGGGCACTGTATGCCACTCTCACAGTCTAATATCTACACTCACAAAGGGTCCAAATGTCTCACTATTTCAAGGGCCAAGTGCCTTGCTAACCAATCAGGACCTAGTATCTTGTTCAATACAAAGGGCCCAGTGCCCTGCTCAACCGAGGGACTTGTGTCCTGCTAGCAACATGGGCCTAATGTCCCTCTAACTGCAAGGACCTAATGTCTTTCTCCTCTACCAGGGCCTAGCGCCCTCTCAAACTATCGGGGGCCTTTCACCCTATTAAACTAAGAGACCTGGTTCCTTCCTACCTTTCAGGGCCTTCCACCCTGATGTTCCTAGGGTCTTGTGCCCTGGCTAAGCTCAAAGGGCCTTCTGCCCAACATCTACTATGGGCCTTTCGCCCTGCCTAACTATGGGCCTTGTGCCCAGCTACCTAGAGAGTAAGGGCCTTATGCCCTCTACTAACCTATTGGGCCTTGCGTCCCAATCAACCTATGGCCTTGTGCCCAACTGAACTCAAGGGGCTTAGTGCTCGACTATTAACCTCAAGAGCCTAGTGCCCAGCTGTGCCTATGGGCCTTATGCCCAAGTGCGTCAATTGGCCTCATGCCCAGCTAAACCTACCTGCTTCCTAATGGGGCTAGGCCTTGTGTCTTCTACTTACTAATGGACCTAGTGTCTGACTTGAGCCCACGGCCCTTGTGCCTGACCTACAGGAATAATTTCTCAGAATACTCAACTTGCCAGCCCTGGCATCTTTGGGTCTTCCAGAACATCCAATCGACAGCGCCTCTTCTCCTCTTTGTCGCGCTGCTCTTTGCTGTCTTCTTGGCGGGATCGCTCTTAACCCTTACAAGTGCTTCCTGCCATTGATATCTTCTTTTTCTTGATCCTGTGTCTTTTTTCTTCTGTCCGGCGAGTGCTTCTTCCAATGTCTTCTTGTGGCAGGGTTGCACCTAGCCCTTACAAGGGCTCCCTGCCACGGTCACCGTCTTCATGTCTTAACTTGGCGTCTCCGGGGAAAAGTTCATTTTTAAAGGAAGATGTGAAGATACCAGAGGAGAGGGATAAGTTGAAGAAGAGAGGAGAGGATGTGAGTAGAGAATGTTCTTCTTAACCCAAGGTGGGGCGGAGGAGCACAAAGGAGGGCAACAGAGAGGGGGTGAGGCTGGGGTGCTATGAGAGAAGTTGGAGGAGATTTAGTTTCTGATGGAATCTATTTTGGTGGAGAAGAACGTGGCAAAGTTTGTGGCAGAGACGGAGTTTAGAAGGACAGGGGAGGGGAGAGTAAATAGTTGAAAGTAGCAAAGAAACGACGGGGGTTGGATGACTGAGATAAGATGAGAGACTTGAAATAGGATTGTTTGGCTAGGGAGAAGGCAGAGCTGTAGGAGGAAAGGATGAACTTGAAGTAAAGAAAATCTGTAAGGGAGCGAGATTTTCCCCTGCGTCATTCAGCAGTACATGAACATTATTTAAGGAAGCGTGTGAGTTTAGAGTGCCAAGGTTGGTGTTGGAGCGGCAGAGGGAAACAGAGGTGACAGGTCAGACAGCATCAAGGGCAGAACAGAGGGTGTTGTTATAGCGGTAGGTCGCCAGGTTGGGACAGGTCAGGGTGGTTAAGAGGGAGAGGAGAGTGTCAAGGGAGGAGGAAAACAAGCAGTGTCAAGGGCGTCAAGATTATGAGGAGTGAGCATGTGTTTAGGTGAGAGGGAAGGTGAGGTAGATGAGGAAAGGGTGAAGGAGATTGGGCGATGGTCAGAAAGAGGGAATGAAGAAATGGAGAAGTCATGAAGATTGCAAAGGTGGGAGAAAACAAGGTCACGTGAGTGGCCAAGAGAGTGGGTTGGGGAGGAGGTCCATTGGGATAAGCCAAAGGATGAGGAGAAAGCAAGAAGTTTGATTGAATCTGGGTCAGAGGGGTTGTTGATGGGCATTTTTAAGTCACCCAGAATGATGGAGTGGAGATCTAATGAGAGGCAGTGTGGGGGCCAGGCCGCAAAGTTGTCGAGGAATAGGAAGGTGGGGCCAGGGGGTGGTAATTAACTGTGATGCGAAGTTGAATAGGGTAGAAGAGAAGGATGGAGTGGACCTCAAAGGAGGAGAACGTAAGGGAAGGCTCAGGAGGGATAACACAAAAGGTACAAGTTGGGGAACGGAGGATACTCACACCGCGTCCAGGACGGTCCCGGAGCCTGACGGTGTGGGAGAAGGAAAGGCCGCCATAGGGGAAAGCAGCAGCGGAAGTGGTATCGGAGGAGGAGAGCCAGATTGCAGTGAGTGCAAGAAGGTATAGATAGTTGGATAAGAAGAAGTCGTAGTCAGAGGGCAGTTTATTGCAGATGGATCTGACATTTCAAAGGGCACAGGAGAAAGAAAGTTTGGGAAATGGTGAAATGTGGATAAGATTTACGAGGTTACAGGTGCACACGGGCGAGATGGGAAGAGGGAATGACACAGGAAGCTATAGTGAGAGGGAAAGAGGGATGGAGGGTGCTGGGTGGACTAGTTGGTGGAGACACCAGGCGAGAGGATGTTTTAGGGAGAATGGAGGGGGCAGCGGACAGAGGGGAGAAAGTGTAAAGTAGTCAACATCAGCTAGAGGATACTGAGCGAAAAGTCAGCAGAGATGTATCAAACCAGAGTGGTGAAACAATAAAGGATAGTGAAAGAGCAGTGAGAAACAGCATATAATAGCTAAATTGTGACAGTGCCATCTGGTATAATGTAACATGTATAATATACTGTAACAACCTAAATATATGCTGGGAAATAACATCCAATATACTCTAACATGGAAATGGAACTGATGACAATGGAGGTAGAGTAATGGGCTTTGTACATCTCTACTGATTATAAGAAGCCAGATTGATGATGTCATTTGTATATCAGGTATCAGCTCCTCCTGCTCTGGAATCCGGATTGGTAGTGATGTCTCGTTATATAACCAGCACTGAGCTTTATTAATCATTACTATTAATAGCCAGCTGTCTGAATAGCACATTTCACAGCTGAATAATGAACTGTGTTTTTCTAAGAAAATATATTACTGAGCAGCCAGCACACTGCATTCAATCTCCTGTACTAATGGTGGATACACAGGCCTGAGTGTAGAGCGACTCATGACATCCCCAATACTTGGGACATTCTGGGACTTGTAGTTCCACAATACAAAACCACAGAGGTTATTTATGAAAATGACACACAGTGCATCGGATAAACAAATGTCAATACCTCGTTATGCATTGGTGCAACATGATGTTTAATGTTACAGAACAAGCAAATCTGACGTAAAAGGACAGTAAGTGGGCATTTCATAACACTATGGACTGCGACGTAAGGGGTTGGGTACGAATTTCCTATGCAAATAAAATCGACACAAATAATACTGACACTAAAATGCCGACATTTAAAATACTGACAAGTAGGAAATACCTGAGGTTGTAAACACTGATAGGCAAGAAATACCAACAGCCTAAATACCTACATGAAAGAAATCCTGACACAAATAAAATACTGACAGTATGATTGCTGACAGTGAAAATGCCGACATTCACAATACCGACATTAAGACGGCAATGCGAGCGGGTTCGGCAGCTGTATACTGTTAAAATAGAACAATTTAAAAAAAAAAAAGTGTTCGGTTCCCCCCTATAAACACTATTAACCCTAGTGCTGCCAGCCTACTGCTGGTTTCCGTAAAAATGGGGGGGAGCGCGAGGTCCCACAAATTTTATGAAAACCAGTACTAGGCAAACCAGCCGGTGTTGGAGGCACTATAGCAGGGGGACACGCGTCAGAGGGTCCCCGGCCATAATGACAAACCACCCCCAGGCTGTTCAGCACGCGGCTGGATTTCCTAGGGAGCGGAGTCCACAAACAAATTGTGCGGGCCCAGCTCTAGGAACCCGCCCCATGCTGCAAGCACTAGGGCTCGTTCCTACACCCCTGGGGCGGTGGGTGTAGGGTAATAAAGTGTGTGGAATGTATGAAAAAGTTAAAAACACCTTTTTTAGTTTGTGGAACTACAAGTCCCAGCCAGCCCGGGCTGCTATTAACAGTCTGGGCATGCTGGTGCTTGTTGAACTATAGGCATCAGCCTACCCATGGCAGCCAGGGACTGCTGTGACCTGTAGTTCCACAAAGTAAAATATTAAATAAAACACAACATTTTCACACCACATTAGTTTAATAAAAATAATAAAACCCCAGATACTTACCATCTGTTTTCATTTGTATGGGATCCTTGTAAGCTTGAAATCCAATAATGTTTGCAACCATACTCAAAACAAACTATAAGATCCCCAAAGGTCCTGTAGCTGTCCAAAAAAAATAACATTCCAAGTCCAGGCGTAGTTCAAAAAAACGAAAATCCACAATAAATTATATTTTAAATGTCCATGACAAACATTTTGTTTTCTTCAGTCATAGTTTTTTCCGTTTTGCGTTCCTTAAGGATCAGGTCCATGGTTTTTGGACTGTGGGAGAAAATTTAAGCACTTGGAAGAAACCCACACACGCACGGAACATGCCCATATATTCATTATATAATATAAAAACAGCTGTGAAATATTGTAATAAAAAGAGAGTGAAACAAGGAAAAATGAACGTGGTGAAGGTACTAAGGTTAGCGCAGACAGTACTGTGTATTGACTCATACACGCCACCGATCCACCTGTTTTAGAAAGTGCAGCCCTGTCCCTAAAGTTCTACAGAACGCCAGAGGAAGTGAATATGGTAAGGGGGGCACTTTATAAATGAGGCCCAATTAAATAAGCAGATGTTTATTATTTCTCTAAAAGAATTATATGACTCTAGTTAAATCCTGATTTAACAATTATTGACATGTTACATAAATAAGGATTAAACGTTTATTTATGGGTAATTTATTCAGCTGGGATATAACAATCTATCCGATGGGCAGAGGTCAAGTGTCGGACAGGGTATAATGAGGCCATTGTCTGGGGCAGCAGGGTGGGAAGGACAGCTATTTGTAGGGAATGATCTTCTGCCATTGTCTGAATAAGAAGCTTCTCTGGTGGTGAAAGGGACAAACTAAACAGAGAGACACAAGTTGCTCCATTATCAGGCCTGGTGTTAAGATGTTTGCCCCAGGCCCTTTCTGCTGTGCAGTCTCCCATCCCCCGGTCCCTAGCAGTGTGTGTTATATGGCTGTCCCAGATACCACGTGAAGTAAATAGATGAATGTATTTTACCTGTAATTAAAATCGTGATTTATTTCATGCTCCCAAGCAGATAAAATAAAGGAGTAGTTATAAGATGGTGAAACGCGTGTTAACCTGTCACCTCCATATATGTTGTTTCTGCAAATCCAGGTGTTCCTATTATAAAGCCTTCAGGAAGATGACTGTGTGGGGATGTGCGAGAAACGAGTAGGACGTCATTTGACACAGCACTGCGATACAGCCGCACATGATGTCAATGTGACCATTTTATTATTATTTATTGGAAAATGTGTTGGTTTATTTGGTCAAACTGGTAGATAACTGGCGTTGGATGGGATCTGATGATTGGAAATGACAAATAATAGCATTGGCCATGCGTGACGGGCTGTGATCTGTTGGTTTGTACCTCTGATCTGTGTATGGCACTGCAGTGAATTAGAGCATCATCAGGGGGTAAATGTATCAAGCTGAGAGTTTTCCGGCGGGTTTGAAAAACCAATCAGGTTCTAGCTGTCATTTATTTAGTACATTCTACAAAATGACAGCTAGAATCTGATTGGTTGCTATAGGCAACATCTCCACTTTTCAAACCCGCCAGAAAACTCTCAGCTTGATACATTTACCCCCAGATCTTAGGAAAGATAAAGTTACCAACTATTCCTGATTTCCAGAAACAGTTTTTTAAAGACTTGTCCCTATTTTTCAAACACTTTGCGATGAGTACTATAGTATATTATAGATTATAATATATATATATATATATATATATATATATATATATATATATATACGGTCAGAAAACATTGTGATGGGTACTATAGTAAATTATAGTATGTATTATATACGGGAAAACACATCATTATAAGTACAATCTTATATTATAGTAAATAATATATATGATCAGAACATGTCACAATGAGGACTATGATATATAATATATATGGTCAGAGTAATGGAAATTACTTCTGAATGTTGGTACTATGGATAGATAATAATGTATATATTCAATTTTTGCATTAAAAAACTTATCTTTATCTTATTGTTTAATGTTTTTGTTCTGCTTATTTGTGGAAAAAATGAAAACTGTTTTGCAAATTATTCACCTTGTTCCACATTAGCCACAAAATGTTGCACAATTTGCTGATGTACTTTGGACATTTCCCAATCCTACCCCTAGTACAGCCCACAACAGGGTGAACCGGCCGCTGTCCTCTCTGCCTAGACCATAACTTCTGCAAAATGTAATTGCTGATTCATTAACAAACGCAAACACCGCTACGTGCCGTATTCTGTATGAAATCGCACAGCGCATGATAAGAACCAGACCATTCCTCCAGTGAACGCAGCAACGTCCTAGTCATCATTGAGCACAAAGGACCCTTAGGACAACCTATGATACAGGAGCGGAACGGGGAGGGGAAGAGGCGCATGTATGTAGTCAATGTATAGTAAGGGTGTTCCCCAGCAGATATGTGCGATCCAAGCTCCAGCGCACGCAGAAGGACGCTGTTTTCAGATGTAAGGTTTGCACCTGCTCAAGTTCAAGTGGAAACATGTGTCATAGGGGCAATGAGGTTGGTGAGATGGTCTAAGGTAGTGTGTAGGTTTCAGAAAGTTGTACATCAGCAACCACATGGGTGTCCTCCATCATCTTCATCCTCGGTATCTGCATCAAGCTAGCATAGTGGATATAACAAACACAACATAAGCATTATGTGTTGGGTCCACAACATCCACATTTTTGTATCAAATTAGTAGGTTTCATAGCAATGTTTTGAAAGTTTTTTCTCTTTTTTGGGAGATCTGTGTGTATATGGGGGGTCCTATATAGCAAAAACTACACCAAATGATTGTACAATCCTAAAAACAACCTAACAGATCTTTGGCTTGATGGGAATTTTAGTGAGCCATCTATTTAAAATCTCTAAGGGTTCTTCACTGAAAATACACAGTAATCTTGAAGAACATTCCCAGATTGAACGATAGCCTGGCGAGGTTGCTGTATAAGGCCAAAGTATTTTGGTGTTGATTCCAAATTGACAATTGAGAAAAATGGAAGCTTTTAAAATTAGATTGTTGTTGGGTGTGTTTATATTTCTGTTAACAAAATATTAGTCATTTGAATTGTTAATATATGTTTTGTGATCTCTGGGCGATAGTGGTGTGGTTAGGGGAGGCTCTCGCAGCTGATGATGCAGCCCCCACCATGCACTAACTGGTCATCTATGTAGATCAATGCCATGGTCTCCAGGAGACTGAGGTCCAAGGAGGCCATGGGACCACTGCTGGTTGGGAGGTAGTCAATCTGTCGATGGTGAAACTGTTGACATTTTGGTGTCGACAGTCTGGATGTCGACACCAAAATGTCAACAGACCGACTGTCGACAGGTTCAGAATATCGACTTGGTTAAAATCACAACATTCTGACAGCTGCTAAAGTTGACAGTCATCACGACCTGGGTTGTGTCATCAGGTCTGTCGTCTGGGTTGTGACATCAGTTCCATCGTCTGGGTTGTGACATCAGTTCCATCGTCTGGGTTGTGACATCAGTTCCATCGTCTGGGTTGTGACATCAGTTCCATCGTCTGGGTTGTGACACTGCCATTTCAATGTCGACATTGTGACTGTTGACTTTAGCAATTGTCGGCAGTCATAATGTTGCTATTTTAACCATGTTGGCATACTGAACATGTCTGACTGTTGACAGCTTCACCGTCGACAGATCATACCCAACCCCTGCCGGTGCCCCTAGCATGTCTGTGGTGGTCCTTCAACTTGCCCTTGAGGCAACGCTTAAAGTCTTGCCACATGTGTGAAATGTTCAAAGATAAGAAATGTTGCAGTGTATACTGTCCAAAATAATTTCCAAAGGCATGTGTGCACATACTGATAGAGATGGAATGTATTGGGCCTGAAGGTCACATATTAACCCCAGAAAGTTCTCTAGACACAAACCTTTTTTAAGTCTTAAAATAGGTGGCAAAGTAGAATTAATAATCTATAAGTTTTAAAATGTATTAAAGATATTGGTCTGCCTTACCTTGGACAATGTTTTTATGTATCGACCATTTTTAGAAGAACTGCATAGTGGTTAGCACTTCTGCCTCACAGCGCTGAGGTCATGAGTTCAATTCCCGACCATGGCCTTATCTGTGTGGAGTTTGTATGTTCTCCCTGTGTTTGCCTGGGTTTCCTCCGGGTGCTCCGGTTTCCTCCCACACGCCAAAAATATACTAGTAGGTTAATTGGCTGCTATCAAAAATTGACCCCAGTCTCTGTCTCTGTCTGTGTGTGTGTGTCTGTGTGTGTGTGTGTGTGTCAGGGAATTTAGACTGTAAGCTCCAATGGGGCAGGGACTGATGTGAATGAGTTCTCTGTACAGTGCTGCGGAATCAGTGGCGCTATATAAATAAATGGTGATGATGATGATGGAGAGCCCAATGTTATTGGAGTCACAGTCATCTCATCCCATATCTGCTGTTTAGCTGTCGGGTGGCAGTCTGCGTCCTCTCCACCATCAGCTCTACCAAAACTTCTACCTGCCTCCGCTTAGATGCGATGGATCCTGATTGCTCTGCTTGGAGCAGGTTGCTGTTCATCACCCATCACCAAACAATCCTAAACAGGGAAAAACCCAGTGATTATTAAAAAGCCTTCCATTGCATATTCACTGCACCATATGCCCAACATATGTCCTTCTACTCACTGCGTGAAGCAAATCAAGGTAAATATTCCACACAATCCACAATATAGCAGGAGCTATAGTGTCCGGTATACTGTACAATCCAACAGATGAGCTGGACTAACAGGGCCCAGTGATTGTCTCTCCAGCGGTTATATAGGGTATGCAGCGGCGTTCTCCCCTGCGATTGCTTGTTTGCTTGATTGTGGCTGACTATTGTGATTGAATGACAGATGCTGCATTTTATATATGGCATAGAAGGGATCTGCGACTGACTTGCCTACGCTCACACATGGCCTGAGAGCCAATCAGTGAAGAGAATGTTGAAAAGACGCATTCACTTGCAAACATGAGGGTGAGCAGCTTTACTAGAGGTGATCTGCGAACCCTAACAAGTACTATGGACAGCTGTAGAGGTGTGTTTATATGGCCAATGGTGCTCCATGAGTGGTATTGGATATTGAAACATTATATTTATGTTACAAGCAAATAAAGATATATCTGGCGCTGATCACCACAGCGTGGCCACTTAAAATTGATAAAATAGACAAAATATATATATATATAAATATACAATGTATAATATATAATATCAGTCCCACATCCACAGTACATAAAAAAATCACTTGACTCTTGTAAGAGTGGCAGCCTCGGTAGCCTGAAACCAGGTGGTTAGTCCGGACGGAAAAGGATGCTGTAACAGAAGAACAAGCAGGGCGCCTCTGAGTGTAATATCAAATATACAACGTGAAATTGAGCAATAGCATGCGTACCGTGAGGTAGACAGCGATGGGTCTTTAGGAGGTAGTGGAGTAGTCTTTGCTGTACTTGTAGTCCTCCAGATCTCCACCGATCAGTACAACAATGCGGAAAAAGCAGACATAGTATAACACTGTGATATTCTTAGTAAGGGCAATATCACCAAATTCCCCACAAACCTATGGGGTGTCTGGGATTGGTGTCCCAGATTACTAATTATAGGACACCCATATGAGTGCAAAAAGAAACATCAAAATCTGCGTACCAGATATCATGAGGTGTCCCACTTCTGAAGAAAATTTAAAACATGAGCAACACCAATGACTTCACAGTCACAACCTCATCCAGATGGCGAAAATGCCTGTTTTCCCTCTTCCTGCATTCACTTGCTGGTCTGAACCTGGTCTGAGCGTGTTGCACACGTTTTAAATTTTCTTCAGAAGTGGGACACTTCATGTTATCTGGTACGCAGATTTTGATGTTTCTTTTTGCACTCATATGGGTGTCCTATAATTAGTAATCTGGGACACCAATCCCAGACACCCCATAGGTTTGTGGGGAGTTTGGTGATATTGCCCTTACTAAGAATATCACAGTGTTATACTATGTCTGCTTTTTCCGCATTGTTGTACTGATCGGTGGAGATCTGGAGGACTACAAGTACAGCAAAGACTACTCCACTACCTCCTAAAGACCCATCGCTGTCTACCTCACGGTACGCATGCTATTGCTCAATTCCACGTTGTATGTTTGATATTACACTCAGAGGCGCCCTGCTTGTTCTTCTGTTACAGCATTATATTTATGTATCTACGTATGTGGACAGAGGTAACATTTATTACATTTGAATGTGTCATAGTTATTCCAACAGAACACCTCAGACCTCCTACTATTCTGCCAGAATGAAGGGGCTATGGAGGAGCCCTATGAGGAGGCCCAGGCGGAGGCCCTGGAGGAGCCCTAGTAGGAGACCCTGGAGGAGGGCAAGGAGGAGGCCCAGGCGGAGGCCCTGGAGGAGCCCTAGGAGGAGGCCCAGGCGGAGGCCCTGAAGGAGCCCTAGTAGGAGACCCTGGAGGAGGGCAAGGAGGAGGCCCAGGCGGAGGCCCTGGAGGAGCCCTAGGAGGAGGCCCAGGCGGAGGCCCTGAAGGAGCCCTAGTAGGAGACCCTGGAGGAGGGCAAGGAGGAGGCCCAGGCGGAGGCCCTGGAGGAGCCCTAGGAGGAGGCCCAGGCGGAGGCCCTGGAGGAGCCCTAGTAGGAGACCCTGGAGGAGGGCAAGGAGGAGGCCCAGGCGGAGGCCCTGGAGGAGCCCTAGGAGGAGGCCCAGGCAGAGGCCCTGGAGGAGCCCTAGTAGGAGACCCTGGAGGAGGGCAAGGAGGAGGCCCAGGCGGAGGCCCTGGAGGAGCCCTAGGAGGAGGCCCAGGCGGAGGCCCTGAAGGAGCCCTAGTAGGAGACCCTGGAGGAGGGCAAGGAGGAGGCCCAGGCGGAGGCCCTGGAGGAGCCCTAGGAGGAGGCCCAGGCGGAGGCCATGGAGGAGCCCTAGTAGGAGACCCTGGAGGAGGGCAAGGAGGAGGCCCAGGCAGAGGCCCTGGAGGAGCCCTAGGAGGAGGCCCAGGCGGAGGCCCTGGAGGAGCCCTAGTAGGAGACCCTGGAGGAGGGCAAGGAGGAGGCCCAGGCGGAGGCCCTGGAGGAGCCCTAGGAGGAGGCCCAGGCGGAGGCCCTGAAGGAGCCCTAGTAGGAGATCCTGGAGGAGGGCAAGGAGGAGGCCCAGGCGGAGGCCCTGGAGGAGCCCTAGGAGGAGGCCCAGGCGGAGGCCCTGGAGGAGCCCTAGTAGGAGACCCTGGAGGAGGGCAAGGAGGAGGGTGACGGTAAGTGATAATCCGGTAACACGGTCGCCCTGGACGGATAGACTCATGTGCAGGAAGAGAGACACAATTTCAACGTTTTTTTAATTGGTTCACACAAGACGGAACTAGTGCTAAGTAAATCCCCAGTAATATCTTCCTCCACATTTACAAGAAAACTGTTCATTAGGTTATTGTTACAATGACCAGATAGGAGTTAGGTTCTGGTTATGGGAAGATGAAGACTAGAAGCATACTGGATTTATATACCTGGAAGCTGTGAGCTCACAGCCACTGGTGGCCTCATCCTCTCTCACATATAATATTCTCCATCTATGCTGCTCCTATCACTAATCAGAATATAGTCACATGATCTCTCATCAGATAAACTTATATTAAGTTCTTTGCCGCTGGTGACAGAAGACATATTGCAGTAAACCTCATGCAAATAAACTAATGCTTTTACGTCGATCAAGTGACATTTTATTGTTAGAATGATGAAACCTGTACAATGCGGGCGCCTGGATATGATCTAGATTTGTACTCATGGGACAAATAATCAAATAGCACTGCAAGAAATGATGTCATACAATTGAGACCTGCATGGAAGCCAGGGGCCACAAAAAGCCTCAGAGGGCCATATCTGGCCCATGGGCTGTTAGTTGGACAACAATGTCGACAATTCTGTAAATATATCGAGATAGCTGTGAAATTTCGACGGCAAACAAGAGTTTCGTTTTATACGGGTAATATTGAAGAAAATGGGAACATTTTGTTGATTTGTGTCATCTCACTTCATAATGTTCATTACAAAAGGCATTATAACAAAGGACCATTAGAATATTGGTGAAATTAACCATTCAATTAATAATTCAATAAGTAATTTCGGTTGATTGATATTTGGCCTTGAGATTGCCACATTTGGAAAATTCTGTGTGAAAACCAATCATTTTAAATGCATTAAACATCACATTTCAACTTATCTGTAACTTTTGTCAATAAAATAAATAAATGAAAGATATCACACGGTCTTTATCGGATGATAAGCAACACAATTTATATCTGTTTGTTTCCTGCTAAATGTAAATGTTGCCTGGCTAGATTGTGTCAGATAATCACATTTTCAATAATGTCATGCACTGGGAGTTTAATAAATATCGTTAAAACTTTTAGAAAAGAAAGAAAGAGTTACAAACATGAGTGAGGTTCAGATGAGAATAATGTAAGCAATGAAATATATGAAAGCAAATAATCAGTAATTGTTACAAGGACATTAAAAGTATAATAGAATATTAAATAGAATATTGTGTTCAAATTTAATATAAAGATATTAGAACTGATAAAGTTACATTGTAGAAATGGCCACTTCTTTAAGTTTAGAAGTTTCCTGTTATAGTATCTGACCCAGATACAATGCTGTGCACCATCACACTGCTACATAGTACTATGTTTATTGTGCATTAACGCCAGTAGTGCCCAGATTTATTTTACTGTGCAGAAAGCATAAGAAACATCTCATTTTATACACCATGGAATAACAATATGTCTAAAGATAGCACATAAACAAAGAGTCCTGAAACATCCGATAATAACTGTCAGAGCTGTTTCCCTGGGAGCAGATTTATCACAAGAGGAAGATTGATTTCTCAGAGAATGATGAGGAATTTCTCCAGTTACACTGAGTGATCCCCATGTTAACCATTAACCCCAGATCTCAGTCCCCGCAGCTCAGCTCCCAGTATTAGGGGAGATGGATTGGAGGAGGATTAAAGATTAACTCGGGCACTTTGGGATGTGACACTGGCCCTGATGGGAGAGAACAAGGTGTAAGGAAGATGGATTAGTGGTAATTGTAGGATTCATCAACATACAGGCATTGAGGATCTGTACTATGGGTGTCAATGTACATAATTACAGCATTAATTACTCTTACAGTAAAGGTATACATCTACTGAACTTCTATGGTTTATGCAAAATATCTGCCCCAATAAAATAAAATGTTCCTCCCTCCTTTCCCCCATTGTGGCTAATATTATAATAATTTTGGTAATAAAGAGTATTTGTGCAGGCCGGGTGCACAGAGACATCCACCCCATCACTGAACCGAGACACCCCATCACTGAACCGAGACACCCCATCACTTAACAGAGAGACCCCATCACTGAACCGAGACACCCCATCACTGAACAGAGAGACCCCATCACTCACTGAACAGAGAGACCCCATCACTGAACCGAGACACCCCATCACTGAACAGAGACACCCCATCACTTAACCGAGACACCCCATCACTGAACAGAGACACCCCATCACTGAACCGAAACACCCCATCACTGAACAGAGACACCCCATCCCTGAACAGAGACATCCCATCACTGAACCGAGACACCCCATCACTTAACAAAGAGACCCCATTACTGAACAGAGAGACCCAATCACTGAACAGAGAGACCCCATCACTCACTGAACAGAGAGACCCCATCACTGAACCGAGACACCCCATCACTGAACAGAGAGACCCCATCACTGAACCGAGACACCCCATCACTGAACAGAGAGACCCCATCACTGAACAGAGAGACCCCATCACTGAACCGAGACACCCCATCACTGAACAGAGAGACCCCATCACTGAACCGAGACACCCCATCACTGAACAGAGACACCCCATCATTGAACAGAGAGACCCCATCACTGAACCGAGACACCCCATCACTTAACAAAGAGACCCCATTACTGAACAGAGAGACCCCATCACTGAACAGAGATATCCACCCCATCAGTGAACCGAGACCCCCCATCACTGAAGAGACACCCCATCACTGAACAGAGAGACCCCATCACTGAACCGAGACACCCCATCACTGAACAAAGAGACCCCATCACTGAACAGAGAGACCCCATCACTGAACAGAGAGACACCCACCCCATCACTGAACAGAGACATCCCATCACTGAACAAAGACCCCATCCCTGAACAGAGACATCCCATCACTGAACAAAAAGACCCCATCACTGAACAGAGACATCCCATCACTGAACAAAAAGACCCCATCACTGAACAGAGACATCCCATTACTGAACAAACAGGCCCCATCACTGAACAGAGAGATCCCATCACTGAACAGAGAGACACCCACCCCATCACTGAACAGAGACATCCCATCACTGAACACAGAGACCCCATTCCTGAACAGAGACATCCCATCACTGAACAAAGAGACCCCATCACTGAACAGAGACATCCCATCATTCAACAGAGACACCCCATCACTTAGCAAAGAAACCCCATCACTCAAAAGAGACACCCCATCACTGAACAGAGAGACCCCATCACTGAACAGAGAGCCACCCACCCCATCACTGAACAGAGAGACCCCATCACTGAACAGAGAGCCACCCACCCCATCACTGAACAGAGACATCCCATCACTGAGCAGAGACTCCATCCCTGAACAGAGACATCCCATCACTGAACAGAGACTCCATCCCTGAACAGAGACATCCCATCACTGAACAAAGAGACCCCATCACTGCACAGAGAGACCCCATCACTGAACAGAGAGCCACCCACCCCATCACTGAACAGAGACATCCCATCACTGAACAGAGACTCCATCCCTGAACAGAGACATCCCATCACTGAACAGAGACTCCATCCCTGAACAGAGACATCCCATCACTGAACAAAGAGACCCCATCACTGAACAGAGAGACCCCATCACTGAACAGAGAGACACCCACCCCATCACTGAACAGAGACATCCCATCACTGAACACAGAGACCCCATCCCTGAAGAGAGACATCCCATCACTGAACAAAGAGACCCCATCACTGAACAGAGAGACCCCATCACTGAACAGAGAGACACCCACCCCATCACTGAACAGAGACATCCCATCACTGAACACAGAGACCCCATCCCTGAACTGAGACATCTCATCACTGAACAGAGAGACCCCATCACTGAACAGAGAGACACCCACCCCATCACTGAACAGAGACATCCCATCACTGAACAGAGACACCCCATCATTCAACAAAGAGACCCCATCACTGAATAGAGAGGTACCATCACTGAACACAGAGACCCCATCCCTGAACTGAGACATCTCATCACTGAACAGAGAGACCCCAGGAAGGAGGTACCCCCATATTTAATGTACATAAGAGGAAGGTTAGAGTAAAAAGATATCAATGTTTTGCTTCATCTTTAATTTACTAATATACACCTCCATGAAGTAATTGAACAAAGTGCTGTCTAATTTGTCATGGAAAATAATATTTAGTGTACACAGAAGCAGAAGAGGTGACTGGTTCCTCCCAATCTACAGGACAATCATCCACAAATGTGACAACGTCATCTGTATAATTACTGGTACAGACACAAAACAGTGTGCTGGTAGCACTCTACCTTGTGGATCATTGTAGATACTGCCATTGTAACACACATGTAACATTTCCTGTAGAGCTCCTGCCCGGTGCTTGTAAATCACTCATAGACACTCCAGACACCGGGTAAACAAAGAGCTTGATGTACTTGTGTCTCTAATACCATAAAACGTCATGTAATGACTGTGTCACTTCTCCTGTTAAGGGTCTTTAACTAAATGTCCATCAGGATGGTGGTCGTGTTAACCATTTACTACATGACAAAGAGCGGCAGCGATAGAGGAGATTGTGGCTCTGTTTCCAATGACACGGCGTCTGCCCATGATATAGTGATCTTGACTTTCAACATGAACCAAATCACACAAACATTATTAAGGGGCTAATATTCCATTTGTAATGAATGCTATGAGATAAGTTTCATGAATGAAGAACCAAAAGATATTGTGTATCCCAGCAGGATAGGGCCCAAGATACCAGTCATTGTCCCTTATTCTGATGCCTATGGACATTTTAAGGCAGCAGCCCATGTAATTACTGGGCCATGTTGGTAAGACGTGCTGGGTGCAGTTTTGGGACGGAGCGGATCTCTATAGCCAGCAGTAGAGCAATTGTCCTATTGGCACATTCATTTTTAGCACCATTCCTGTTCCTGCCATGTATTGTACACAGAATTTGTGGGCTCACATAAGGAGTTAGTGATGGGGAGACGGGGGGGGGGGGGGGGGTAACTGATCACAGGGGGCTCTGACTGGGATATGAACCCCAGACTTGCTGTTTTGTGACATCATTCTCCATCCTTTGTACCAATCTGTTTTTATATGAAGCTAATAAGTCTGCGCAAGTAAATGGTGGATGTACCTAGATTTACATCCCAGTGGGATAAATGGGATAATTTCAACAGCCACAAACGCACTGCGCATATACGATTTTGCAAATCCTTTTTTGTGTCCTTAACTACTGATCCACCTCATCCTCTCTCTAGTACCAAACAAACGGAAGAAATTAGATATGGTCTCATCCACTGCACATCTAAAATAGTGGACATCCTCCTGTCCTATGTACAATGGGGAAGAGGATTTCTCAACATTTCAGTTCTCCTACTTTAATCATCCCATCCAGTCAGGTTTGCTGAAACTCACTCACACATTACTAATAATCGCTTGCCCTTTAATATATGTTGGCCGTCATCTCACCTGGTTTCTGGAATAACTGCGACTTCTGATACCTACTTGTGATATTGATAAGATAGGGCCTGATGTAGGGTTGGATGGAAATCCAGTTGAGACATGTAAAAATTAGACTTGCATAGACTTTGTGGCACTTTGTACACACACATACTTCAGCCGAGCTTGTCTTACACTTGTGCTTGGAGAGACGGGTTAGGGACGGTCACTTGTTAGTTCAGTACAGTAGGGGCGAGGAGACTCAAGATAACTATTTTGGGACTCCTCTTAACTTATCTCCTCTGTCCCCCAACTTCGCTGCCTTGGTGTCACCCTCGACTCCTCTCTCTCCTTTGGACCCCATATCCTCTCTCTTGCTAAATCCTGCCGCTTCCAGCTGCGTAACATCGCTCGCATCCAGCCCTTCCTCTCCCAAGATGCGACCAAATGCCTTATTCAGTCTCTGATCATCTCCCGCTTGGACTACTGCAACCTCCTCCTTACTGGCCTCCCCCTCTCTCATCTCGCTCCCCTTCGATCTGTACTTAACGCAGCCGCTAGGCTTATCTTCCTTTCTCACTGTTCCTCTTCTGTCTCCCCCCTCTTCCAATCCCTCCACTGGCTCCCCTTCCCCTACAGAACTCTGTTCAAGCTCCTCACTCTTACATACAAGGCCCTCGCCAACGCCACTGCACCCTACATCTCCACACTCCTATCTATTCTTGCTCCATCCCGTCCTCTCCGATCTGTCAATAACCGTCGCCTATCTCCCCCCCTCATCACCTCCTCCCATGTGCGTATCCAAGACTTTGCCCGCGCTGCCCCCCTCCACTGGAACAAGCTCCCTCCCTCCATTAGGACTTCCCCTATACTGTCCAGTTTCAAACGGGCTTTAAAAACTCACCTTTTTCTTAAAGCCTTCCAGTCTCCCACTTAACTACCTACCTTATCCTCTGCCTCTCCCCCTTCTTTCCCCTTCCCTGCCTCCGTCCCTCTACTCTCCCTCTCTCCCCTGCGTTTCTCCGTCTGTCCACCCCTCCCCTTAGATTGTACGATCCTCTGAGCAGGGCCATCTCTCCTCCTGTTTCCACCACTTCTAACTCTGCTCTCCAGCTACTTTGCCCTCCTCCCCCCTCTGGGGGTCTCCCTATCTTCCGCGCCCTCCTTTTGGGCCCCATCATTTACGGATACTCCCCCCGCCCTCACTAGCTGTGCATTGAGCTTACTGAGTTACTGTGCTTTATGTTTACTGTACTGTGCTGTCTCACCTTGTATTGTAATTCATTTTTATCCCTGTACGGCGCCACGGACACCTTGTGGCGCCCTATAAATAAAAATGTATAATAATAATAATAATTGGGACATTTACACATATCTTTAAGCTCCGCTTTTTAGGAGGAGTATCTTTGAATGTCCCATGGGCCAGAGCTGAGGATTAATAAATATGCTACATTTAAACCTGCACAGATCTCAAGATAAGTGTAACTGAAAATACCGTAGAAATATAAGTGTACAGACACAAGGTTGTGTGTCTCAGGATCAGCCACATGTACAGGTATTACAACCAGGTTTCCATTGTCCATCTTTCTATACAATGATAGAATGTTCACACAGGAAATGACCTATCACATACAGAGCATTATATATAGGTAAAAGCAATGTGTCCTATAGCCGGAATGTGTCCTTTATAGGTGTCTTATAGAAGAATATTCTGAAGAACATTTCTGTATTTGCTTTGGTGGTATAATTCCCATTAATGGTTCTCCATTATAAACAAAACCCTGTGCAAAATTATAGTTTTCCTTCAAAGTGGGTCATTCTCCTTTTCTTACCACCACAATGTACATATGGAGGGGGGGGGGGCTGGGGTTTTTAGTACTGGGGAGTTGTAGTGTCCTGCTAGAAACGTGAACCAGGCTTATACCATTAAATCAATGGAAAATGGAGTAATTGCTGCTCTAGATGTTATTATATCCAGTTTGGATCCTATCAGTTTGCTAAGGACCGGTGATGTCATGTTGGCACCTCAGTGATGTCACTGGTTTCTAATGAAGCGTCAAAATTTTGTTGTGATTTGATAGGCTTAGCTCTCAGCCCACAAAATGTCTGCCTCCGTTATGTGTACGGAGATCACTGCCTTTTAAGGACCAGTCACACTAAATCTATGTTTGTTGTGTGGAGGTGTGTGTTTATGTGTGAGGGGGTCGTCTGGTTGCAGCAGGTCCTCCAGCTTTGGTCTCTAGTTAAACTGTTGCACGAGGAGACAGTACATGGTGCCAGTAGATTTATGATCCTCATCGTCTATGGAGAGGTCTAACATTAGTGTCTGGTCTCGTGTCTGCTGTCACCTCCTAGTAATTAGT
>JAVHZZ010000001.1:497924548-497927048 GCA_036250195.1 Mixophyes australis
GTCTATCTATATATCTAATATCTATCTATCTCTCTATCTCATATCTCTCTATCTATCTCATATCTCTCTCTCTCTCTATCTATTTATCTATCTATCTATCTATCTATCTATCTCATATCTATCTATCTATCTATCTATCTATCTATATATCTCATATCTATCTATCTGTCTATCTATCTATCTATCTATCTATCTCATATCTCTCTATTTATCTATCTATTTGTCTAATATCTATCTCATATCTCTATCTATCTATCTATCTATCTCATATCTATCTATCTATCTCATATCTCTCTCTCTCTCTATCTATCCATATATCTAATATCTATCTATCTCATATCTCTCTATCTATCGATCTATCTATCTAACTATCTATCTAATATCTATTTCATTTCTCGCTATCTATCTATCTATCTCATATCTATCTATGTATCTATCTATCTATCTCATTTCTATCTATTTATCTATCTAATCTCATATCTATCTATCTCATATCTATCTATCTATCTCATATCTATCTATCTATATATCTCATATCTATCTATCTACCTATCTATCTATCTCATATCTATCTATCGATCTATCGATCTATCTAATATCTATCTCATATCTCTCTATCTATCTCTCTATCTATCTATCTATCTAATATCTTTCTATCTATCTCATATCTATATATCTATCTATCTTTATATCTCATATCTATCTATCTATCTATCTAATATCTATCTATCTATCTATCTATCTCATATCTCTCTATCTATCTATTTGTCTAATATCTATCTCATATCTCTCTATCTATCTATCTATCTCATATCTATCTATCTATCTATCTATCTATCTATCTATCTATCTATCTCATATCTATCTCATATCTCTCTAGCTGTCTATCTATATATCTAATATCTATCTATCTCTCTATCTCATATCTCTCTATCTCATATCTCTCTATCTATCGATCTATCTATCTATCTATCTATCTATCTATCTATATATCTATCTCATATCTATCTATCTATGTATCTATCTATCTATATATCTCATATCTATCTATCTATCTATCTATCTATCTCATATCTATCTATCTGTCTATCTATCTATCTATCTATCTCATATCTCTCTAGCTATCTATCTATTTGTCTAATATCTATCTCATATCTATCTCATATCTCTCTAGCTGTCTATCTATATATCTAATATCTATCTATCTCTCTATCTCATATCTCTCTATCTATCTCATATCTCTCTCTCTTTCTATCTATTTATCTATCTATCTATCTATCTATCTCATATCTATCTATCTATCTATCTATCTATCTATATATCTCATATCTATCTATCTATCTATCTATCTATCTATATCATATCTCTCTATTTATCTATCTATTTGTCTAATATCTATCTCATATCTCTATCTATCTATCTATTATCTATCTCATATCTATCTCATATCTATCTATCTATCTATCTATCTCATATCTATCTATCTATCTCATATCTCTCTCTCTCTATCTATCTATCTAATATCTATCTATCTATCTCATATCTCTCTATCTATCTATCTATCTCATATCTATCTATGTATCTATCTATCTATCTCATTTCTATCTATTTATCTATCTAATCTCATATCTATCTATCTCATATCTATCTATCTATCTATCTCATATCTATCTATCTATATATCTCATATCTATCTATCTATCTATCTATCTATCTATCTCATATCTATCTATCGATCTATCGATCTATCTAATATCTATCTCATATCTCTCTCTCTATCTATCTATCTATCTAATATCTTTCTATCTATCTCATATCTATCTATCTATCTATCTATCTATCTATCTATCTATCTATCTATCTTTATATCTCATATCTATCTATCTATCTAATATCTATCTATCTATCTATCTATCTATCTCATATCTCTCTATCTATCTATTTGTCTAATATCTATCTCATAGCTCTCTATCTATCTATCGATCTATCTATCTATCTCATATCTATCTATCTATCTATCTCATATCTATCTCATATCTCTCTAGCTGTCTATCTATATATCTAATATCTATCTATCTCTCTATCTCATATCTCTCTATCTATCTCATATCTCTCTATCTATCGATCTATCTATCTATCTATCTATCTATATATCTATCTCATATCTATCTATCTATCTATCTATATATCTCATATCTATCTATCTATCTATCTATCTCATATCTCTCTATCTATCTATTTGTCTAATATCTATCTCATATCTCTCTATCTATCTATCGATCTATCTATCTATCTCATATCTATCTATCTATCTATCTATCTATCTCATATCTATCTCATATCTCTCTAGCTGTCTATCTATATATCTAATATCTATCTATCTCTCTATCTCATATCTCTCTATCTATCTCATATCTCTCTATCTATCGATCTATCTATCTATATATCTATCTCATATCTATCTATCTATCTATCTATCTATCTATCTATCTATC
Source organism: Mixophyes australis (assembly GCA_036250195.1). NCBI lineage: Eukaryota > Metazoa > Chordata > Amphibia > Anura > Limnodynastidae > Mixophyes > Mixophyes australis. The sequence continues at coordinate 497,927,044 of JAVHZZ010000001.1, forward strand.
TATCT